>WEIT01000541.1:277638-289587 GCA_013389985.1 Dryoscopus gambensis
ATGGGGGATGAGGGGTCGGGGGCCGCCAGGTGTGGGAGTGCCGAGGTGACAGGTCGGGGGTAGGGGGCAGGAGGCGTCTCCCAGCATCTCTGAGTTCCCTTGGGGTGTTCATGTGCGTGGGGTGGGGTGATGGGGATGGGGGAATGGGGGGAAATTCCCCTCAGAGGCGAGCGCTGCCCCTGGCCTCTCTCGGGACAGCGGGGGGTCCCCAAGGTGCTGTCCCAGTCGGGTTCCCCTGGGTGCGGGGCTTTGGGGACCAGGGCGTCACTGGCATGGAGGAGCGTCCCCGGGGGTGGCCCTATTCTGTTTCCTGGGCTACTGCCTTCTACCTGGGACTTCTCCAGCTGGGGAAGGAACCTGGTCCCCACCTGGTCCCACCGGCTGGGGCTGGGAGAACCAGCAGGGACCAAACTGAGCGAGGCCGAGCTCATGGTAGGGCTGGAGAGAGGCTGGGTTACACCAGGGGGTGCGAGGTTGGAAGCCGGGGTCCCTGTGGCAGCCGGTGCCGGCCGAAGCGCCCACACCAGAGCTGGCCTGGCCAACAGGAGGTCGTTACCACTGGACCCTACTGGTGCCCGGCCACCGGGGCCATCTTGCTGCCCAAGCGAGCAGCCTGGGAGGAAGGAGGGGGAGTGCGAGAGGTGATGGAGACCTGTGGGCGAGGTCCGGCGTGGGTGTCCCCTCGGACACATGTTGGAGCTGGTGGCAGGGGACCGACCAGTTGTCTGTGCCATCCTGGCTCCGCCGTGCTGCAGGGGTTAACACCGGACTGTTCCACTCGGATGGTTCAGGCAGCGAAAGGAGGAGGAAGAGGAGGAGGAGGAGGGGAAGGAGGAGGAGGAGGACGACAAGGAGGAGGGGGAGGAGGACGAGGAAGATGTCACCCGTCGATCTGTCATTTCTCTTTTCCAGCCAGCATGGGGGACACTGCTAGCACCAAGCTGGGCCGGTGGTGAGACAGGAGGGGTACGGAGGAAGAGGATGGAGAGGGGGGGGCGAAGGTGAAGGCAGCCCCCCCCTCCCAAAATATCCCCTACCCTGTCGAGCCATCGCCATGGCGACGAATTTTAACGACATCATCAAGCAGGGCTATGTGAGGATGAAGAGCAAGAAGCTGGGGGTGAGTGGGGATCTTGGGGAATGGGGGAGTGGGGGGGAAACACCCATGGATTTGGGGTGCTGGTTTCCCTGTGAGGTGGCATGGCCAGGACCCTCTTGCGGCATCCTGTGCCCCTGTTTTGGGGTCGAATAGGCAGCATTTTGGGGCAGAGGAGTCGGGGAATGGCAGGGACAGGCCACTTGTTGGTACCCAAATCACCCAGCAGCCCCAGGGGTCCAGCTCCTGCACCGGCCGGATCCTGCACCGAGCGACACCCGTTCACCTGTCCCGGGTCACCCAGGGTTTGGGGGATGTCCGTGAGCCCTCCCTTCCCCCCGTGCCTCAGTTTCCCTGCACACACAGTTTGGCATCGGGGATGCCCCACACCGGGAGGGGTTGGAGCTGCTGAGTGCAAATTAGGGTGGTGTGGGAGTGCAGCACCCATAGGTGGGGGGTCAGGGGATTTGGTCGCCCATCACCATGGCTTGGAGCCGGCAGCAACGAGCATGCTGGGTAATTTCATGCTAATTAGGGAGAACAAAGAGAGAGCGGGCTCGAGGAGGGGGGACATGCCTGGGGACGGTGGCCCCACCACCCTTAGAAGCAGGGGCTGTAGGAGAGGGGACGGGGAAATGCCAGCACAGCGGTCCCCTTGGGAGCTTTGTCTGTGTTCATTAATTAAGCTCTGTAATTAGCACCGGCGGGGGGTGGGGGCAGATGATGGCAGCCCCGGCATATCCCTGTCGCCAGCATCCCCTCCCGTCCCCAGGCCAGCAGGGTCAGCAGAACCAGGCACGGGTCCTGGGGATGGGGACAGGGGGACGTGGGGATGCGGCGGGGACAGGGACCCGCAGCTGCCCCAAGCAGCCGCCGCGCTCTCTGTCCGGCAGATCTACCGGCGGTGCTGGCTGGTCTTCCGCAAGTCCTCCAGCAAAGGGCCCCAGCGCCTCGAGAAGTACCCGGATGAGAAGTCGGCGTGCCTGCGTGGGTGCCCCAAGGTGAGGGGGTGCGCTGGAGGGGTGCTGCCCGCTGCTTGGGGACCCGTGCCAGAGCAGGTCCTTCTTTGCCTGAACTTGCTGGGTGGCTGTCGCCCCATGCGCTCCGGAGGGGGATGCAGCTGGGTCTGGGAGCAGCGGGTGACAGGGTCTGGGAGCAGCAGCCGGGGTCTGTGTGCAGCCCGCGGTGACCCCCCAACTCCTCTGCAGGTCACCGAGATCAGCAACGTCAAGTGCATCACGCGGCTGCCCAAGGAGACCAAGAGACAGGCGGTGGCCATCGTTTTCACCGACGACTCCGCCCGGACCTTCACCTGCGACTCAGGTACGGGGCAGCGCCCAGGGGAGCCGGGCTGGGGGTGCTGGGTGGGGCACCCTGGCGTGGCCGGGGTCGCCCAGGGGCTGCCGTGGTGCCTTGCAGAGCTGGAGGCGGAGGAGTGGTACAAGACGCTGTCGGTGGAGTGCCTGGNCGGCGGGTGCTCGCCCGGGGCTCCGCCTCGCTGCACCCCCCGCAGATTATTTTATTTTCTATTTTTTTCCCCTCTCCAGACCGGTTCAACGTGTTCCTCCTCCCCTGCCCCAACCTGGACGTTTATGGCGAGTGCAAGCTGCAGATCACCCACGAAAACATCTACCTCTGGGACACGCACAACCCCCGGGTGAAGCTGGTCTCCTGGCCCCTCTGCTCCCTGCGCCGCTACGGCCGCGATGCCACCCGCTTCACCTTCGAGGCCGGACGGTGAGATGTCACCCTTGCCAGGACAGGGATCACCGCTGTGTGCCTTTGTCCAGCTTGGTGCTCCAGGCAGTGGCACTGCTGGCATCACCACGGGACAGGCCTGAGGCTGGGGTGATGGCCGTGGCCTGTACAGCATGCCCGTGGCAGGGAGGGCTTGGAGCTGGTTCTGGTCCCAGCTCAGCACCATGAAGGGGACATAGGAAGAGCTCTAACAGCATGGGAGCTGCGCCAGCTGCCACCTGGGGTGGGATTTTTTTTATCATCCCTTGCCTTGAAGACCCTGGTGACATCCTGTGCCCCATCCCTGCAGGATGTGCGACGCAGGAGAAGGTCTCTACACCTTCCAGACGCAGGAGGGTGAGCAGATCTACCAGCGTGTGCACAGCGCCACATTGGCCATTGCTGAGCAGCACAAGAGGGTCCTGCTGGAGATGGAGAAGAACGTCAGGGTGAGCTCCAGCCCATGCTGAGGAGGGACACAGCTGGGGGAGACTCCAGGGGCCCCGTGTCACCCTCCTCCCCCTTCTCATCCACTGCAGCTGCTGAACAAGGGCACTGAGCACTTCTCCTACCCCTGCACCCCCACGACCATGCTGCCCCGCAGTGCCTACTGGCACCACATCACCGGCTCCCAGAACATGGCCGAGTCCTCCAGCTATGCTGGTGAGTGTCCCCACCCCACCTTGAGGAGCTGCTGCTCCTCCAGCCCCTGGAGCTTTCCCCACCAGGTGAATCCACCCTCTGCTTTGCCCCCAGGGGAGGCATACACAGGTGCCCAGGCCAGCTCGGACACCGACCTCCTCAACAGGTTCATCTTGCTGAAGCCAAAGTCCTCCAAAAGTGACAAGCCTGAAAGCAGGGAGCCCACATCATCCCCGTGAGCTGGTGTGGGGGGACTGTGGCAGGGGTCCCCTTTTTCTTCTCCAAGGGGTGGCAAGGACGAAGGCAGCCACCCCTCAGAATCCCCAGGAGACCGAGCTGGGGCACCTCCATGCCAAGACCTTGGGAAGCAGGCACTGGCTCACACCCTGGTCTGGCGTTAATGGAGGCGATGGCTGGCTGGGCCTCAACTGACTTCAAATATATATTGAATATCCGTATTGTAAGAGATATTTCCTTCTCACATGAATGCAAATGTGGTGGCTGCTGAAGAGCCCTTGGGCAGATGCCCAGAGGTTTTTGACTCTTGGGGATCCAGCTGGGAAGTGAAGAGAGGTGGGCGTGGGGGGGGTCAAGAAATTTGGAGTTTTCTGCGTGGCAGGAAGGCTGGAGCATCACTCTGCCATGGCCATGGAGCAGCATTGGAGGATGCAGCTGTGCCAGGCTGATGGTGCAGGGTCCCACCCCTCCATGAAGAGTGGGGTGCTCCTGAGGACACCCTGCCACCCCTGAGCTGATTTTTGCACTTCAAGCTATTTAAACACTCGCTGTAGAATTGAGATGTCTCAGGAGAAACTGGTTTTCCTTCCAGGGGGGCTGGCTGGGGTGAGTGGCCGGGCAGAGCCAAGCTCCCCGGCTTCTCCCATCCCCAACACCCCTCATTCCTCCTACAGCTGTGTCCCCCTGCCATGCCCCTGGTTTATCTGCTGGTGGGCAACTATGGGACTGGTTTTGGCCAGTAGCATCTGTCTCTCAAGGGGCAGCTTTGTGGATAGGAGAAGCCCCAGGGCAGAGAAACCCATGCCAGTGGGGAGAGAGCCACATTCCTCTGTGCATTCCCATAGCCCTCACTCCCTCCTCACCCACTGGGGGTGGAACTGGGCTTTATGTGCTGAACTTAAAAGCAATTGATTTTTTCTAGTTCTCCTATTTATTGACCTCCTTTAGAAGGGCTATCTTTTTATTGCCGTGCAAACCTTGGTGTTTCTTTGGAGTCTTCTTTCCGTCTGGGTTGGATGCTTGGTGGTTTTATTTCTGCCCTTTAAAGCTCCAGGTCCATGTGTTGGGCACAGGGAGTGTCGTGATGTGGGAATCTGTGGTCTGTAAATACTGTGTTTCAGGGTGGTGTAGCTTGTGGCTGAGGCTGAGGGGACGTGGGGACAGAGAAGGGCTGCTCCTCGCAGCATGGCTGGGCACAGAGGGGCTCTGGGACCCCAGCACTGCCCAGCAGTGCGTCCTCCCCGGGGTGAGAGGTGGAACTTGCTCTTTTCCTGGCTACACACCTCATCTGGAAAAGATTTAACATTTGTTACCAAAAATGTTTGGGTTTTCTGTTTTTTAAGGAGTTGCTCAATGAATAAACAACCCTTATCCACATCCACCCTTCCTGTTTGTCTGTTCCATCCAAGCGCGCTCGGGAAGCGCAAGTGGGAGTAGTGCCTGCCAGAGAGAAAAATGCTGATGGGGGGAGATTTCCTGAGGTTCCTGGCAGCATGCTTGGCTCAGGGCTTTGTTCTGCCTCCAGCCATGGCCAGGACATTTCAAGTGAAGCCCTAAAACTGCTGGGAGAGGAAGAAGGGTGGAGCGAGTTGCCACTCTCCATCAAACAACCCAGAGTGGAACAGGATGCCAGCACCCCACTGTCACCCTCGCCTTCAGCTGCCCGTGGCTCCGGGGATGTGCCAGGGCAGTGGTGGCTCCAAGTCCCCAGGTGAAGGTGTTTCAAGGCACACCATCTCCCAGCTCTCCCAGAGCTGTGCCAGGTAACTTATCCATGCCATGACTGCCTGGCAGCGCTGGCCGCAAGGTAAGACAGCCATGCCAGCCAGCGCAGTGACCCCTCCAGGGAGGGGGACGTGGGGAGCCGTGCTGCAGCCAGCTCTGCCACGGCAAGGAAATGGAAGCAGCAGCCTGGAGGGGAAGGCAATGCTGACATGGGCTGCTCTCCCCAGCACAGTGTGACCCTGTCACCACTTCCTGAACCATCCCCATCCATACTGGGATGAGTGCAGGGGCACACAGGCCTTCCCTCCCTCCCAGCCCCCACGATACAGGAGCTGCAGGTCTCTCCAGGAACATGTCACCAAGCCATGCTGGGCACTGATGGAGGGGAGGAGAGCGGGTGACAAAGGCCATTGCTGGAGCCTTTCAGCCACTGCCAGGAGGGTCAGGGCATGGGGCCTGCGCCAAGCTCCAGCCCAGCACACACTGGGAGCTGTGGGCACAAAGAAAGGTATCAGCCAGGGGCCATTACCGACAGACCCTGTGTCACCCAGCTCCTCAGAGAAAGGTTATACAGCACAGGGGTGGAGTCTGCTCCAGAGGAGTCTGTAAGTACAGCTTCGCCTGCCTGACCCAGCTGGGCTCCCCTGCAGCGCTGCCTTCTGCAGCAACTCGCCCACCCTGGCCTCAAACATCTGCTTTAGACACAGCACTGGATCAATGAACAACAGGCTGCCTGCAGGAGGGGTGCTGCTCTCCTCAGGAGATAATGTCACAAGCAGCAATCAGCATCAGCGAGCAATGCTCCCTCCAAAGAAGATCTCATTAAGTTAATGTCTATTGGAGAGAAGTAAATGATGTGACATCTCCTCCAGCAGCCTCGGATGAGCTTTCAGGGATGACAGAAAAATGTGGGGGTAAGGCTTTATTCAGCACAGTAAAGAATGGACATGTAAATAAGGTAGGGTTGTGTAACAAAGGTACACGCTTCCCCATCCCAAACACCACACAGCCAAAATCCAGCACCAGAACCAAAACTCTGGGATCACTTAGAGACAAAGCCTGTCCCAGCTAAGATGCTCACTGACTGATTCCCTTCCTATTCTACCCTACACATCACAATGGCTTTCCCTGGGAAGGAGGACCAGGGAAGAGGTGTCACCAACCAGGTGCTGGGCCAGGAAAGGCAGAGGCAGATGATGGGGAGGGAGGTAAAAGCCTCTCCCTAGATCTCAGCCAGGCATCACTCACAGCTCAGCACTCTCTTGCAAGGGCCACCTCAGTTGATAGTGAGGACGTCACTCTGGATCTCGTGGCTCAGCTGTGTCTGGAGATCGCTCAGTTTCTTCTTGAGGCCGGACAGTGCAGAGAGGACGATGGTCTCGGGGCGCAGAGAGCCGCAGGACTCCACGTTGTAATAAAACCTGAGGTTACAAGGCAGGGGGTTAAGTCACCCTCTGCTCTGCAAGCAGGTGCAAACCCAGACTGCACATCATTCCAGCCCATCCACACCCACAGCAGGGAGATCTACCTGGAATCCCAACCATCATCATCATCCTCATTCACCTCCCAAGCAGGCAACAGCCAGTGCTGCCCCTCTACAACTGTCACACCACCACTCACAACTTCACGGGCTGCAAGAGCACTTCTGAGATTGATTTCTGTTCAGCACTGTGACCTGTGAGCCAGCACAGAGCCCCAAGCCGGGGACTAAGGCTGGCTGAGGCACTTTTGCAGTGCAAATAACACCAGCAATAAGAGCATGAGACACACATAGGTGAATGAATACCTTAAGCCAGGGTATTTCCCCCGCAGGCCTCACACTTCACTGAGTGTGTCCTGCCCTACCTGGCAACACGCACTCAGGAGAACTGTCTAGTATCTCCCAGAGGGGAAAACCTGCCAGATCTGGGCATATCACCAATTAACGCCAACTCTGGCTCTGCTTTTCAGGGAATGTCAGCTCCCTGGGCTGGCAATTTCAGCACAGCATAGACACTCCCCTATTAATGAGAGCCCATGAGATGCAGCCAGCCAGTCACCCCATCTTCCAGCTGCAGCACTGCATTTGGCTCCCTACCTCTCTGGCTTCCCGTTGGGATCGTAGGGAGCCTGAGCATCCTCATCATCGATCTCTGAGTATTCACTCTTGGGCCTGGAATCAGAGAGCAGGAGAGGTTAGCACAGAGCCCAGGCACTCAGTTTGGCCCCAGGGAGCGAGCACTGGGGCTCATGTCCAGCATACAACAGGGTGGTTATCAAACACCAAGTTACAGAAAAAAGCTCAGTCCCACATTGCTCTTTCTGGCTCCTCTTTAATGCCACAGACTCATCCAATAGCACTGGAAGACGGGGATCAGCCCTGCTCTGCCCAAATTCAGCAAGCCATGTACTGTGGCTCCATCCACCTACATGGTACAATCTGGCAAGTGCTTACAATGAAGGGATGTCAGTTCCTGAAGGGACTGTGTTTATGGAGCCTGGATGCTTTTATGGAGTAATGGACCTTGGGTTATCTTTTCCTTCTACTTCCCACTGGCCAGGAAAGCACTGGAGTACTCCAGCACTCAAGTCTGTGAGGCACAGCTGACTTGGACCCAGCAGGAAAAATTCTCCTGTACCTCAGGCACCAGCTGCACCAGTGAGCTCCATCCTGATGTCCTGCACCTCCACTCCTCTATCAAAATCACTGCAATACCTGTGCATCAGTTAGGCAAACACATCTTTCTACCTGCTGCATCCCTTGGTTTATAGAGCACCACACCAGAGAGACTGTGTGGAACCACTCAATCCGTGTAAGAAAACCCAAGGCCTTGAGCTGTCTGAGAAGCCAGCACAGAAAATCCTGTACCTACCAAGGTCTCCTGCTGGCCTTCCTCTGCCCAGAAACACTGAACCCAGCACCCTGTAATCAGCTGCCTGAAATAAAACTGTATTTCTCAAACAAACTCTCTGCCTTTACAAACCACTGAGAGGGATGAAGTGTTAATGGAGTTGGGATTTCCTGTTACTTGCAGAACCACCCATGACCAAAACAGTGCAAATGTTTCCACCAGCCTAACAGCTGTTTGGAGAGTCCAGCTGCATGCCAGTGTCCTGCCAACAGCCTCAAAAAGCAACCAGCAGGAAAAACTAAACCAAAAATCATAGCTAGCCTTGGACAGCAGAAGCCTTTGGCTCTGTATTGTCTTCACAGGGAGTGAGATGAACTTGAAAAGACAGGCATATCAAGAACTGGCAGCTCCAATATCAATCCTTTTTTGGGATTTTTCCAACATTTACATATATTTTGTCTAGAACTTCTCAGACACTGTTTCCTGGTGTCCTGCCTGTTGCATACCACACCAGGCTCCTGAGGCTGCAACTGATCAATGCTCACAGCAGCACATCCACTACCCCGCCCAGTCCCTGCTCTCCACCTGCCTTGCCTGAAGCACCTGGTTCCTCACTATGCTGCTGGCTGCAGCGTGCTCAGTGACAGGATGTCTGCTAGATGGTCACTGGGACACAGAGCCAGGAGCAGCTCAGGTACCCATTCATGAAAAGTTATGCTGGATAAAGTCCTTGCCCAGGCCAAAGCAGGGCAGCAGCTTTCCAAAAGTAAAATCGTGTCACTTCTGGATGAGAAGCAGAGTGCTACTTGTGCAGAATGGTATTTCAGAGGAGAGAAAAGGGCCAGAGAGAGAAACCCTGCCAGAGCTCAGGCTCCAGGAGTGAGCAGATGTATGGGTTAAATCAGAGCCATACTGGGCTTCCTCAAGCCAGGCTGAAAAATCAGTCTTGCAACCCAACCTTCCATTCTTTGCTCTCATAGCAACTTCTTTCATCTCACATGGATGTGTTCCTTCCTCAGACCTTACCCCGACCTACAAAACACTTGCACAGGGAAGAAAAAAAGCAGCAACAAGTGGTAAAAAAGGGCATGAAAGCGAGGCAAACCAGCAGTGACGGTATGTGAGGGAAGACAAGAGATGACCACAAACCAGTCCACCTTGTGTGCAGCGGCAAACAGGCGACTGGCCTTGCTACCCAAACCCAGGAGCAGAGTCTGTGCAAGGGGATGTGGCAGGCACAACTGACCCAAATTATCCCCAGGGCTGAAGTGTAAGTTGTTGGCTGCTGGAAAATCTTTCCCAGTCCCTGCAGACAGACACCAGGACATACCACTCCTCTGGTTTGGGGTACACCGTGTGCCTCAGCGCGTTGTCGGGGTCGTACTCGAAGGCCACGCCGGCCGTGGGGTTCCACTTGGCGTGTTCCTTGCCAAAGCCCTTCTTGGCATAGGCTCGCAGGCGCAGCTCCTGCCCCTTCCGCAGCTTCACGATCAGGATGTCTGGAAAAGCACAGGCTGGTTTGAGAAGGCCGCAGAGGAGAAGTGAGTGTGCAGGGTCACACCGCAGCAAAGGCAGATTTTTGGTGTCCAGGAAGATGTCACCAGCATCCAGGGTTTGCTTGGATTCCTAGAGGGGCTCAGCTGTGTCCCCAGAGCAGCTGAGTGAAAACGAGCTGCACAGGCCCCCAAGGAACAGCCAACAACAAACCATTTCACCTCTCTGCTGCCTCTAAGCTCTCACAAGGAGAGACAGAAGCACCCTCTGACACAGGACCTTAGTTCTGGGACAACCTCTAAGTGGCATTAAGACAAAATGCTACCCCACTGATGCAGTGACACCAGCAGTATCAGAGTGTCAGATTTACAGATGCCTTATGGTTGCACAGCTGGTAAAGGAAGAATGAGTTCAAAGAACCTGAAATAAAAGTTAATTTCCTCCTCCAGCCCTTATTCCCAGTGACCCTGCACTCACCATCCTGCTCCACATAGTCATTGGGGTCGTTGTCTCTGCTCCGAGATGTCACCTGCAGCAGCAGAACAAAAGCAAGCAAACTGGTGACAAGCTCAGCTTGGATGAGTGCTCCAGCCCTGCACAGCACATCTGCTGGGTTCCCAAAGTCACTCCCACAACTGCTGTGGATGACACACAGCACTCAGAGCACCTCAGCCAAAGGCAAGTAACAGACAGCAGGCTCCAGCTGGGCTTTACCCAGGCAGACGCTGTCACCAGGCAGCAGGAGCAGCCTCAGGCTGTGGTGACATCTGAATCTGCCTCAACAGTGTGTTAGAACATTCTCTGTAAGTCCTTTGCATCTGTCCCACTTTGGCACCACCAACCCTCCCCAAGACGACTGCACAGGAGCTGTTCGGCAGCAGTGCCCGGGCCCAGGCTCCTCACACCCTGCCATGCTGAGCGCCAACAACCAGCAAGCCAGAGGCCTGCCAAGGGCAGCCAAGGATTTGGGGATGCGGGGTGCAGGATGAGGCCACACCGCCTTGCACCCCATCAGACAGCAAGCGAAGGACAACGCAGCAGAGGCAAGGAGGGCACTGGCACACGCGCTGCTTCTGCAGCTACTCCTCCTTTGCTCTCCCACTACGGTTTAAGTGGAGCTTTAGGAAACATGAAACGTGCTCAAAGGCCTCGCCGTGCCCACATCCCATGTGCTTGCTACCCCGCCCGAGCAGGAATGCAGAGCGGGGCGGGCGGCGGGATGGCACCGACCGGAATGACGCGCGGGTTGTTGGAGATGAGGTCGCGGGATGTGACGTGCCGGGTCTGGTCCTCGTTGCAGCGAACGTCCAGCGTGAACTCCACGGAGCACTCCGGGCAGAACTCATCACACGTGCAGTCCTGGGACACACACGGGTTCCTCATGCAAGGCACTGCCAGAGCTTCCCATCAGACCAAACGCCCACCGCCCTCAAAATGATTCCCCACAGCATTTCGCCTGACTCACTCTGGAATATTGCATCTTATCCACAATGTCATCGCTGGTGAGCGGGATGAGACCTGTGGGAAGCAGGAAATCAGAGGAATGTCTGAGTGAGACCACAAGAACCCCTAACCCTCCTGCCAAGACAGGTGGAGGAACAGCACCTGACAAAGGTGCTTCAGCATCTCTGGACAGATTCTGCCCACAGCCCACCTTCATCTTCCTCCCCACCCCAGCACTCACCCAGCCTGTGTGCAATGAATTCATCGTGGAGCACGGAGGAGTTGGCATCTATCTGGACCCAGTCAATGGCTGCAGAGAGGAGAAAGTCACAGGCTGAGAAATAATCATGTAGGGAAAAGCCAGCTTGTGAGGGCACAGAAAACATTACAGAGACTGCAGAGGCAGCGTCTGCAGGGCACAGTACCGCCTGAACAAGAGTAAGGAGAGCCAAAAGCAGCAGGGACGTGTGCGAGAACACGGAAGGGAAGTGATCGGGGCCACAGGGAAGGCAGTCCAAGGGGCTGCGACCACGGGCAAGCGAAAGGCCTCACCTATGATGGGGACTTCTGCGATGAACACTCTCCGAATGGAATTTGCCACCCTGAGGGAGGGAAACACCCGTGTTTAGGCACGAGGGAGCGTGGGGCTGCGGGCCCGCACAGATGCCGGCCAGAGCTTCCGCGGGGCTTTGCCTCAGAGACCCTCCCGGCTGCACCGGCGGCGCCCTCGGGGAGGCCGGGCCC
>WEIT01000541.1:298542-315655 GCA_013389985.1 Dryoscopus gambensis
CGCGGTGACGGCGTCAGACCGGGACGGGCGAGCGGAGCCGAGCGGGCCGAGCGACGGGAGGTGAGCGGGGAGCGCGTGGGACGGGGCTGGCGGTTCCCCTTTTCCCCCCTTAAAAATCTTTTCTGAGACCTCGTCTGAAGCGGAGGGGGGCGGCGCTATGTGTGTGTTTGAGTAATTCCGTCACGAAATTCCCCCCCGTATCCTGTCCTTGCTCCCCCCAAACCGTCCCTGCTCGGTGACCGAGAGGTTTATTCCGCCTGTTCTTCATGCGCTTAAAGCGCGCACCTGCTGTAGGGCCCGCAGCCTTGCGCCGCGTCCCGGCCGCTGGGAGCCGGAACATTCCCGGCCGCTGGGAGCCCGAACATTCCCGGCCGCTGGGAGCCCGAACATTCCCGGCCGCTGGAAGCCGGAACGTTCCCGGCCGCTGGGAGCCCGAACATTCCCGGCCGCTGGAAGCCGGAACGTTCCCGGCCGCTGGGAGCCCGAACATTCCCGGCCGCTGGGAGCCCGAACATTCCCGGCCTCTGGAAGCCGGAACGTTCCCGGCCGCTGGAAGCCGGAACATTCCCGGCCGCTGGAAGCCGGAACGTTCCCGGCCGCTGGAAGCCGGAACATTCCCGGCCGCTGGAAGCTGGCTGTGCTGCGTCAGGAGGCTGCAGTTTACAGCCCTGGCGTGCTACGGAACCCTGGAATGGTTTGGGTTGGAAGGGACCGTCACGATCATCCCGTTCCAACACGGCAGCTTTCCACTGTGCTGAAGCGGAACCTGCGGTGTTGTTTAGCCCCTTTCCTTGCCCTGTTCCTCAGGGACTGTTAAATGTGTGCGGCAGGGAGATAAGGGCCCCTCCTCACTCCACCCACGCGGGGTCCTCGGCCTTCTCCCCGCATCTCAGGGCACTGAAGGTGGTGGTGCTGTTGATGCAGTTTGGGCTCTGACTGATCTTGGAAGGTCACAGCCTGCTGTTCCGAGAGGAAGGTGTCTCTTTGGGTTTATCTTTCCCACCTTAGCCTGACAGCTTAAGTATCTTTTGAGATTTTCAGCCTTCTTCTTGGGAAAGGTGACTTTTTAATGGGATTAATATGTGTGTTTACGAGTGTTACTGTCTGCTGTAGCTGCTTAGCTTGTGTCACACATGCAAAACCAGCTGTGAGATGTTGCAACCTGCAGCGTACATCCAAGGTGTACATTCCCCACCTGGTAGGCATTGTGCCTGTTTTAGTGTGAATTCTTACCCGAGTAGCTCAGAAAAGACTCCCATTCTGAACTTGTTTGTAGTTTCCAGGAGAGAGGGGGAGTGCACAGCACCCAGAGCCAGAGGAACTGCAGGTCAAAATCCACTCCCCACCTGACTGGAGTTAAATTTGGTACAGCATATCCAGGAGCTGTGGTTTAGTGACAACGTGGTGGCAGTAAGGCATCACCCAGGATGTGTGATGTAGTGACTCCTGGTAAAGACCTTGCTTACCACTGTCTGTCCAGAAGGAGGTGTGTGATTTGCAGCTAATTCAAGATACACTGCGCAACTGTTCTGGTCACCAGTGCTCTCTGTTCTCTGTGGTGGTGTTAAATTAGGAAGAAAATAGGTTTGTGTTGGATACAGGAAAGAGGGGCGGTCATCGGGTCCAGTAGCTGGTGCTGCTATGAGAACAGGTGATGACGGATATTATTGCTCCACAAGGAATACAATCTCATATAAAATATCAGTGGAGACAGCTTTCTCAAAACTGTCGCTGCACGTTCTGTTCCACTCCTCCCCTCCCTGTAATTTGCTCACCCAGTGCCACTAATCATAACGGTGGGAAGAGCCTCAATCTGGAATGCTGGGAGTGCTGAAAGATACTTTTTTCTTCTCATGTACTGCGTAAGCAAACTCTGCTAGGTCGTGTTTGGAGCAGGAGAGAAAAGGCAGTGCTTAATGTCAAATAGCTGACACTGCTCAGGAAATCCAGAAATCCTGTGTATATCTTACTCAGATTTTTAATGAAAGCAGGTAAGTTTTTTGTTGTTTTGTTGGTTTATTTAAAGCATGGCTTGCAGTATCCCAGCAGAACTGGTCCCTGCACTAGGGAGAAACTGAATTATGCCCTGAACTGCAGCTCTTTCTTCATGTCCTGCTAGCGTGCAGCTTGTGGGAACTTTGTGCTGCCCACCTCCAGAAAATTATCCCCATTTTTTAAAACAACTCAGCCGATTAGATCGCAGTCCACAGAGGTTCATGCTGTGCTCGGCACTTACCCTTCTCTCCCGCCCTGTTCCTCTCCCAGCCACTGCCAGGTTTGCTGCTGCTGCTGCTGCTGCCATGGGCGAGTACGGAGTCGCTCCCGGCCAGCGCGTGGCCATTGTCTGGGACAGCTCCTCGCCGGTCGAAGCCCTGAAGGATTTGGTGGATAAAATCCAGGCGTTGGTGGGAGCTGATAATCGAGTCTCTGTGGAAAACGTTAACCAGCTGCCTCAGTGTAAGAATGAGCTTAATTTTTCACTGTTTCCTTGAGAGGGAGAGGGTTCTGCTGCTGTGTGAGCCAACACCTTCCGCTTTGGGAGTCAGCCCTGAGAACATCGACAGCACCTGCTGCTGACCCTTACCCTGGGCAATACAGCAGGGGAAGTGATGCACCCTGGCCGTGCTTCTGTGATTGGTGTCTTTAGTCAGTTACTGCTGTTGTACACAAGCATGAGGGATGAGGGAGGTGGAACTGGTGTGTTAAGCTGTGTGTGTACATGTGTAAAATTGTACCATCTTCCTGTTTCTTCCCAGCGGCTCACAGGGAGTCCAGTTTCGACGTAATCCTCTCTGGCATGGTACCAGGCAGTACAGCACAGCACAGTGTGGAGCTCCTGGCAGAAGTAGCTCGGATACTTAAGCCAGGGGGCCGTGTCCTCCTGAAAGAACCAGTGGTTACAGAATCAGGTGAGAGCATCTTGCTTCCATGGCAACACAGCATCTCTCATGAGGATTAGGCTGAAATAGAAAGGACAGGAACCCCTGTTAATGTTCCGAGATTTTCATTCTCCTGACACACTAACCCAAATCACAAGGTTTTCATCCTCTGCATAAGCTGGTATCCATCAGAGCTGTTTGCAGTCACTCTGCTTCTATCAAAAATGCTGGATAGGCTTGTTCCTAAACTACACTGAAAAGCTTCAGTGAGCACTGTCTTCTCCTCAGGGTGCAATGTTAAGTAGTTGCAGATGTTGTGTTTCTGAGGAGCTTCCAAAGTGGTTTTAAAAACAGGTGACAGATGCTGAAGAGATTGTCCCAGAAGCCAGTTGAGAAATAGTTATCTAGAAAAGGTTAAAAGTGTTTGCACTGAGTTTTAAGAGAAAAGCCAGCATGCCTGCCATGGGACAGCTGGAGGAGCCATGAGAAGGTGAACACAAGATGATTTCCTAATGTCGTGTGTTCATTTAGGAGTCCGTGTTTTGAAAACTTCATGAGTAGTTCACTTTTAATAGGTAAAAATGTTTGGGAGGGAGCTTTTTTGGGGTTTGGGGGTGGGTTTTTTATCTTTTTTTGGTGGGTATTGATTGGGTTGAGAAAAGTTTTGGTATATATAGAACATAGTTGGGGCTAGAATGGCTTTGTGACCCCACGCTGTTATTTTAATGAACAAGCTGCTGATGCTTCTTCTGGTTTGTTCCTGCTGTCAAGTAGAAAGGGCCCAATTTTAGTGCAGAGGTTTGGCTCGAGTACTTCCCTCTAAAGTTCTTGCTCTTCCAGGTTTCTCAGTGAGCTGTATTCTTGTTCTTGCCTCCTCCTACTCTCTGCTTTTGTGTCTTGCAGGAAACAATGGCAAAATCAAGACAGCAGCCAAGCTCCTCACAACTCTGACTCTCTCTGGGTTGGTGGAAGTGAAGGAGGTAGGGATGTGTTTACCATTTCCAGAAATGTGCTTGGGCAGTTACCTGAGGATTTGCTGGGTGATGAGGTTTTTAGCTACCCTGGTTTGCTGTAAATGTGCCTGGCCACTGCCTGGCACAAACTTTAGTTACTGTCAGCGTGATGTTTTTCTTTAGAATTGAAAATACTGACTATCTGTTCACTGGAATTCTGGGCTGGGTGCTAAAAGAGGGGGTTCTGCATGAGGTTAACCTAAAGTCTTACTTTGCAGCTGCAAAAGGAAGCGCTGACCCCAGAGGAGGCCCAGTCCGTCAGAGAACATCTGGGTTACCAAGGCAATGACCTTCTCATTATTCAGATAGAAGGCAGGAAGCCCAATTTTGAAGTGGGATCCTCAAGTCAGCTCAAACTTTCCTTTGCCAAGACACCTGGTCCTTCAGGTAAGGAGTGGTGCATGCTGAATATCTGCATTTCCTGGCTCTCAGTGACAGGCATCACTTAGAACAGGAGATAGGGAGTGCTACAGTAAAAACCCATGAAGTAGGCCTTTCCAAAGTTGCTTGAACTCTATTTGTTGGGAGTAGATGGGGCAAAGGCTGGAATAACAGCTATTTCTTCCTTTGTTTTGGCTCCAGCAAAACCCTCTGTGGACCCAGCTGCTGCCAAGCTGTGGACACTGTCTGCCAATGATATGAATGATGAAGAGATGGTATGTTGTTTTCTTTGTGAGGCTTTGCTGTTCCTTCTCTCTCCATTCTTTCCTATTCTAAATACTTTCAGTCATGCCTCTTAGGAAGCTTACAACTTCGGAGGTAGAAAAACCTCCCTAAGGCAAAATAGCTCATCTCCTTCACAGGCTCTGGAGAGCTCAGTGGTGTGGTGGGGGCAGAGAGGAGACAGAGGTGGGGGTGCAGCTGCAGCACTTGAATGCCAGTGTACAGATTGCACCATTTCTCTGAATCTAACCTAGCAGTGTCATTCCCTACTGAAAAATCCATTTCCTGCATTTTGTCTCCCATGGTGTGTTTTCAGGACCTTTTGGACTCTGATGAGCTGTTGGATTCAGAGGATTTGAAAAAGCCAGATCCATCATCCCTCAGAGCTCCATCCTGCAAAGAAATGGGCAAAAAGAAAGCCTGCAAGAACTGGTCAGTGCTGGAATTCATGTATTAGTGAGCCTTTCAACTGGAGCATTAAACTCTTAAGAGCTGGAGGGATTTAAAAACTATTGTAGGCAATTTGCTGTTCTTCAGAGCCTAATTCTCTTGGTTCATGTCCATCCTTATCTTAATTATTGGAATGTAAACACAAATACAATGAGAATTGACCCGTGACTGTGACAGATTATCACGAGGGTGTGTATTATCAACAGCCATCCTGGAGGTGGCTGCACAGCTTGTGCAGCTTGCCTAAAACCCTGGTTTCTCACATTCCAAGGAGAAACAGCACAAGTAGCGAGTGCTGTAGTGTCATTTCCCACTCAGTTTTAACTTGAGGAGTGTTTCAACACTTGTTGCACAAACCATGGTGCTGAAGAACAAAGTGAGGAGCGTGAGTCCCAGAGTCAGCTGTGTCGTGTGACACAGCGAGGGCTGTTGCATGCAAGCAGGGCTGGCACAAGTGTTGATGACTCATGACCTTCAAGCAGAAAGATGCAGGTAATTTCTGTGTTTTTCTACAGCACATGTGGCCTGGCTGAAGAACTGGAACAGGAAAAGAAGAGCTCACAGCCCAAATCTGCCTGTGGAAATGTAATTAGTAATTTTTGTCTCTCTACTATGGTTTGCAGTATCTGATCTCTGTGTAAGAATTATGTTCCCTAGTGACTGCTGCCTGAGCTGGATCACTGCTTCCACACACTGCCTCTGCAGCTTCTGCAGAGCTTCAGCCTTTGCCCTGTGCTCACGTGCTCTGTACCAGCACATGCTGTCTGTTCTGACTCCCTGGGGGAGTCAGAGTGAGCAGTGAGCCTTTCCCTCTCTGCTCACAGGCTAACCAGGGATCTGCTCAGGGAGGATTGCCATGTGGGAGCTCAGGGGGCTGCCCCAGCCTGGGCACACCAGGTCGGGTGGGGACTCATTTCTGTGTGAGCCCAGTGCCTGCACAGCTCTGCCATCCGCACTAACCAGATATGTTGAGGAGAGGGTAGAAGGGAAGCAGTCTCTGTGCTGTTAGATGCTGAGGAGCATGACATCTCTTGAGCTGGAGAAACCATGTCACAGGGGAGGAGACCTGAAAGTGGCACCTGATTACAGACAGTGCTTTTCTTTCCCTTGCCAGTGCTACCTGGGGGATGCATTCCGCTGTGCCAGCTGCCCTTACCTGGGGATGCCTGCCTTCAAGCCTGGAGAGAAGATTCTCCTGCAAGAGAGCCAGCTGCACGATGCCTAACAAAGACATGTCCTGCCAAGGACTCTGCTGCTTTTCCATCACTCTGAGGTTCTTCCTGCAGTCCTTATCCTCTCAAACTCATGCTCTCCAGCCTGTGCTCCATGTGGGGAGGGACACTGCGGGCACTGACACTGCTGTGAGCTCACCACTTGTCATCAGCCTTGGGCTACCTGATCCTCTGGTGACAAGTCACGTATTAGACTTCATGTTACACCTTGTTTTGGCTGACCTGGCTTGATCCTGGACACTGGCCGTCACAGCGTGTCCCACCAGCAGAGGGAAGTACAGTCACGTGTCAGGTTGTCCTTGTGTGCCAGAGGCATTTCCCATGCCCATGTCCTACAGCTCTAATTAGTCCTGATCTTCCCTGGTGAATCAGGGAGCTGATTCAGCTGAGCTCTGGCTCAGCCCTCGGGGTGACTGGGCTCCTGCTCTCTTTGAAATTTGAACCTGCAGCCCCTTATCATGTGGAGGTGGCTCAGCAGCTCCTGTGGCAAGTCAGGAGCAGGGAGTACACTTAGCAGTGTGTACTCTTAGCAGTGGGCACGATCTTCTTGGGAAAGGCTGGCAGGCATGATGGATTTCCAAGTGTTTACGGAGCCCCCTACCCCCAGCTGTTTCCAGAAAAATGACAAAGATTCAGTCCCACCAAGAACTCCTGCCTTTAAGGCAGGGAGCTGGTGAAGCAAGATCTGTCTTGTCTTCCCACATCTTCCAGTCCAACACGAACTGATAACACAAGGGCAATCTGAGACTGTCACCTCTCTTGGTGGTTACCCAAGTGAGTTACCTGCAGTGTCAAACACATAAGAACATAGCAATAACTTAATTTCTAGATGATCAGTGGTCGCCACCTGCTCCCTCTCCATGAGATACTAATTATTTGTGTAGTTACTGCTAGTGAAGCATCCTGCGGGTGTGGGATGAGGGTGCTGTTCACATTTTGTGCCGGGCTTGCTTCTCACCCAGGGAGGGGGAGGAGGAAAGCCCACATCCAGTGTCTCAGTGGGGATTGCTTTGTTTGGGGCTCTTGCTCTACAGGATGTGACTGCTTGTTGTCTGCTACCTGAGTTACTAAACTCATGGAGGGGGCTGGGATCAAAGGCTGTTCTGTTCTTGAAATAAAAGTGACCAATAGTAAAGCCTTTGTTTTAAGGCTAGTATTAATGGTATTTTAAGTGTGTTTCTCCTTCTATTCAGCCTCTCAGGGATTTTTTAAACTGTTCAAATGTTAGGTTGCATCTTGGAGTTCTCCATAAATGTTCCTCTGAAAACTTGACTTGAATATGTGATACGCACTGGAAACAACAGATATTAAGGGAAACTTAAGAAAACTTCTGACTGCTCAGATGCTGCTCTGGGAATCACACTTGCACTGCCCCAGCCTGTCACTGGTGGGATTGAAGGCCCGTCCTGCCAGAGCACAGCTCTCCCAGACCCCTCTCTCACTCCTCCCCTGTCCCTGCCTCTGCCATCAGTGAGAACAGCTCCCGAGGAGACAGCAGTTGTGTGATAAACCACCTGCCCAACAACCTTGTTGCTCCTAGCTCATGATGTAAGGAAATGGGCAAAAGCCTCTGCACACTTAGGGCCTTTGGGAGTTTTACTGCCTTTTCTCAGCCTCACTGGTAGCAGAAGAGCACATTTCTTTATGAGGTCCCCAATAAAGGCAGCCCTTACCCTGAACTCCACTTTCCTCTTGCCCAATCTGGGAGAAGCAGCACTTTTACTTTTGTTTTTCTGCATGAGTCAGCCTTCCCTTGTACAGCCAGCAGGCCTTGAGGGGCAGCAAGGACACACTCTGTGCTCCTGGTGATGCCTTTTCCTGGTCTTAAAAATCAAGAGCCAGACACAGTTAAGGGAAAAAGGGTTTTTACCTCAGTATTTATAAGGATCCTTATGCTGCACCACTTTGCCAAGGTGGAATGCGCCGAAACGCGCACACATGATAGATTGCGTATACAATTTATAGACCTTGCAAATTAGCATATCTAACAAAGATCCCCCAATGAGAGGCTTGAATGAATAACATGCTGTCCCCCCATCCCGAGGAGTTCCTCCCTGGATGGGCCTAATCTTAGTTTACAGAACATGTTAGAGAGGACCTGGGTTTCTCAGGACAGTGGAGGGCTTTCCAGCCTCCCGCTGCGAGGCCTCTGGGATGGTCGGTCTCCTGGCTTAACAGAATACTAGGACTAGGCTGAGTTATCAGACTTGAGGAATTACAGGTAAACATGCTAAGAGCACTGAGGATACATAAAAGGTATATAAAAGAAAAGGCAAAAATCATCTACATGATTGGCATCACTGGCAGGAACACCTGTCAGGGATGTTTCACCCACGTGCCTTGGATGCACACAGGGACAAGGGGCCCTCTCCGTGTGGAGGTGTTTGGGGCAAGGAGGGCATTGTGTTTGTTACTGCTTTATCTTCACACACTTGCTTAACTGCTTGTGATTGCATCTTTTTGAGAAGTGAAATTTGGAGGCTCAGCTCTGGCCATAGTAGCCACTTCACCTTTTTAAAATTAGCCAATGAGCAAAGATGCTGTCCCCACCCTTCCTGCCTGCACTGGAGAGGTCACCTCAGCTCGTTCCTCCAGCAGCCCTGGCTGCCTTTCCCCACCTCTTTCTCACTCATGTTACTGCTCCAAGGCTATTTCATGGCTTCTTGCCTGGTTCCCTGTTAAAAATGCTATCCCAGATCTGATTCCCCACTAAGCTTGGGCATAAAGGAGTATGCAAATGCGGCACTGTGAATGTCCCAGCTTCCTCTATTTCATTGATCAATAACTCTTCCCTGGTGAAGAAATGAGCCATGTTTTTCCCTCCACTTCTTTTTAAGGCAGTTAAACAAATGCAGAGGCTTTGGTGGCCTTTGTTCGTCTTAACTCGATTTGTACCTTAAGTTTCCAATTTTGCCTCTTTGCAATTTAGTGAGTATGTCATTCTGCTCATGTCCTTTGTGGTTTTCCTCATGGCCTTCTATTTTGACCAGTGGGATTCTGAAGAGCTCTGCAGGTTTATTTGCCTCCTCTGAAACCCTCCCTTCCCTCAGCAAATAATAACTGGCTACCAAGGCTGTTAAGTACAAGTCTCAGGTGTCTGGCTCAGCTCTTCTTGAATTCATGAGCAGTCTGTCCCTCTTAGTTGAAGGTTTTTAAAAACCCTTTTCTCCCTAAAATAACAATGTAAGTCATTTCATGCTATATGAGAAGGGCTGTGCTGGTCCAGCCAAAGGGCCACCCAGCCTGGCTACTGAGAATCATGGGATCCTTTTAGGTCAGAAAAAAGATGTTTGAGTCCAACAGTTACCCCAGCACTGCCAAGCTTGTGCAGGTGTTTATGTCACTGGTGGCAGGAGTATTGTTGGGGCATTGAATGGAACTTGGTCATGCAGGTGCTGATGATGTCATGCCTGGCAGAGGAGCTGATGGGGTGGGTGTGAGAACCTGGCCCATGATAGATACAGTTCATTTCTCACCATAAAGGATATCAGTACTAAACTAAAATCTGTTGTCTGTCCTATTGACTGGCAGGCAACTACTTCACTCTATCAGTATCGTTATCGGGAAAAGCCCAGTTAGAGCTGTCCCTGAACTGCAGCTGGACTGCACATCAGTGACCCTCCTCTTGAGCTGGGAGCCCTCTCAGAATTAGAAATACCTTACCTGAGATGAAGAGAACCATTCCTTATCCAAGGTGGAGAGATCCCTCACCTATGACAGATCCTCAGTAAGTCACTGATAGCTTGCTGAATATATACCATGAAACATTATTAATCCATGTAGTTACTCCAAATTATAATAAACTTTGTATGGATAATTTATTAGGCATAAAGCATTGTCCAAGTCTGAGACCAAGACTGGACCGACCTGCACCGTGGTGCCAGAAGAGGTTTGAAAAGCAGGAGGGTCCTCCTCATTCTTTCTGTCTACAATCCCCTCATTGAATCATTCTAACTCAATTTTAATGATCAATTTTCAAGGTTGTCCCCTCCATACATTCTCATTTGTTTAGCTAATTGAACTTAGAAATCCAGTGGGTGCTCTGTCAACCCTTACTGAGATTCCCTCACTTTGATCTGATTTTTTGTTTTTCATTCTCACTCTCAGGATTCTCAAAGTCCATCTCCACACCATCTTAACGTGTTCCTCACTGCTTCTGTACTGTGATCCCACTCAATCCATCCAATGGTTGGCCACTGGCCATGGTTTTCCCCCAGCAGCTTCTTTCCCTTCTCTGAGTACACTCCTGGATTTTATACACTTGTGAAGGGCAAACACCACTTCAAATAATGGTTGGACATCTGCCCAAACTGGATCATATGCTCTGAGAACAGACCAGAAGATCTGAACTACCTTTTTGTGGTCATCTCTGAACCTGAGCATCTGTTGTGGCTGTAACACTAAATCATTCGACCTATGTGCTGGTTTCAAACCCAGTGGGAAAATTAACTCCACCCAAGCTGCTCCTCTTCCCCCATCCCTTTCCAACAGCAGAGGAAACACCAGCAGACACTAGAAGTGGGAATCACAGTTTTACTGAAAAATTCACAATAAATGCAACAGTATCAATGAAAGAGGGCACAAAAGAGAGTGCTCTACCCATGAGAAGGGTATTCGCCACCAAACCAGCAAAAACACCGAACCACTCCCAGTACGAAGCAGATCCATGTGCATCACTGCAGCAGCACCTCTGTGAAGCAAGCAATGCTTTTCCATCCTTGCCCCTTGTCTTTCAAGTGAGTGAACCAGAGCAAGGTCAACCCATAACACAGCAGGTGCCTGCACCAGAGAAAATCCAGAAAATTGCTCCAGGACTTCTCATAGCCGTGCCACCCAGCACGTCCAGGACCAAGCTCTTCCTGAACACCATGCTGGCCACACAGTGTACAGTGTCATTCCTGAAACACGGAGCAAGTACCTAGAGTCAGTGACTGGAGACAGTGAAAAGAGTTGCTGAGGCTTGGCAGTGCTTGGAGCTGCAGAAGGCAAGGGGAAAATGGGCTCAAGAGCCCTGTCCTCACTGTGAGACATGGCTTCCTCCAGGGGAACACAAAGAAGGGTTGTGCAGCCACTCGGCAGTAATAGGTGCCTTTGGTCACCAAGATTGCACTGCTGTAAGAGCTAACACCTAGTTTTTGAGGAGGATGACCCCAACAGGTGGACAACAAGCTGCTCACCCTCCCTCATTTGTCCTCTTCCTTGGGGGAGAAATCCACCTCTGTGCTGGCAGCGCTGCCATCCCCACCACTCTGCTTCTGTTGCGATGGCTTGATCTCGGTGTAAATGACGTTGGAGGAGGCAGGACCTGTCCCCTTCTTTTCAAAATTCAGGTTGGCATAGGTCAGGTCCTCGGCCCCTGTCACCGGGGCCACCTGCAGGGAGAGAGCAATGAATAGAGCCTTGGCTTTTCTTTCTGTGTCTTCCCTGCTAATATTTTTCCACTGGCACAACTCTTTGTGCTGCCCAAGCATTACACAGCTTGCTCAGACGTGCCACCTACTCAAACACTCATAAGCCCTTATTTAATAGGAATTAATAAGTGTTTAGGACCATGTTTTCAGAAAGCAAAGCTGATTGTACTGTGAAATCCTTTAAGAGGGTATTCAACAGCCAATGCTTTTTTTGATGGGGAGGAGGAAGCAATACGTGCAAAGCCCTCCCTGGCTTACCATACTGACCTGAGTCCCCTTTGCCACTTCCTCGCTCATGAGCTCTCCTGAAAAAGGAAACCTAGTTTAAACAGTAGTCAAAATAATCACAATGATCATTATTTTAAATTAAGAAAATAATGAAAGAATAAAGCAAACATCTGCATTGGTCCTGCTTTTGTTGTGGGAGTGGATGTGGCACTGTGGCTCTGTGGTTCTGAAGAAGGCCAAAGGGCTGGAGGGGTTGGCAAGGGCTTAAAAGCCCTTGAAGGGGCTGGATGACAGCCCTGAGATGGACACTTCTGGATATGCATGACCTGTTTCAATCACACAAGAGGTTGTGCCATAACCGGATTCCCACCAGCAACTGGCCAGAAGGAAGGGAGGGGGTGAACATTCTCATCATGCTGGGACAGCTTGTTCAGGAGGACAGATTGTGAAGGGAACATGGAGCAAGCAGGAGCAGTAGGATGTCAAAGATGGACATCTCCCAAGCCTGGCTTTGTCCAGACCAAGAGTTGAGGAAGAAATGCCAACCTGTTCTGTTCCTTCTGCACTGCCACAGCAGGAAGCCAATTACTGGCATGTAAAGGAGCGTCCCGACTGCTAAGCCAAAGAGGATGCACAGGAAGAGGTTGATTCCTGCACACACATCACAGAGGCACTCGTGAGCCACCATCCCCCCATGCAGGGACACATGCTGCCACTGTCCCCTTCATGGCAGGGTCAGTTTCTCCCCAGACTTGGGCTTCCAGACCCTGAACTACCCACAGCGTCAGGGTGCTGACAAAATCCTGTGGGGAATGGTCTCCAAACTCATCCCAACTCAACCAGGGGGTAGTGGGAACATCAGAGCCCCTTCCCAGCACCACAGCCTCTGATCCACTGGTGCCTATCTCAGTCTGGCAGTGGGTCCCACCCACTCATGGGAAAACATCTGGATGTTTTCCCCCTTACTGCCCCTCCCTCTTTTCCCCTGAGGACTCCTCCTGCCCCCCACTCTAGCAGCCAGGGGACTGTGGGGATGCACCTGTCCAGATCTTCCCCTTGACATCGGTCTGAGATCCTCCAGAGCCACAGCCTGAAAGGCAGAAACATGAGTGAGAGACTGTCCAGAGGCAGAGAACACTCTGCACCCTGTTCTGCTTTGGAGCAGGAGCCTTGACCCCACAAGGGTGTGGGGTGGCTGTCCCGCTCCTGCCAACCATAGCTCCAGCCACGTCAGCTGGAGGATATGGCAGGTCTTATTTCAAGGAATCAATGGCCCAGCAGCTCCATGGTGGGATCTGCCAAAAGGTGCTGAGCTGGGTTGGCTCCTCCAGTTCTTGGGATGCTTTCAGGGGGAAACAATGTATGGAAGAACCAGAGGAGGGCTGGATGTAGCATCCTTCTCTGCCCACTCACCTTCCCCATGAACACAGAACCACTGCCACTTACTGAGAACTGCTGCTTGTGTGCTGTTTCCAGTGTCTGTCGAGGTCGGTCTTGTGATGAAGACCCTACACACACAGATTCCTCTGTGGGCTGTACACATGCTTGAGCTGGTGAAATTCATACAGTTTTCTCCCACAGTGTTGGTTTGATTCTCCACCTCCAGACATTCAGGTGTGTACCACTTCACCTGCACCGTGAGATTCTCCGAACAAATCTCAAACTGCACAGTGGTGACTGGCTCTACCAGGTGACTGACTGTTTCTGGAGGAAACAAAACCAGAAGTGATAGCAGAAATATATATGATCTTGCAGGGTCATGTCCCACGTGTCACTCATGAAAGACACAGTGAAGTGATCATCCTTTCCTGCAGCAGATGATGATCTTTTCCAAAACTGGCTGCTAACCATTCCTCAGCACTCAACACTGAAATGTTGCATGTTGACTAGTGCCACTGGCCACTGTGCATTGCACAGACTTTTCTGTGTCTCAGGAAGGATCGAAAACATGAGGATCGGGGGCAGGCACCTCCTCCTCCTGTGACATGGACACCCAAGCAGGAAGTGCCTCAGGCTCCACCATTGCATGGAGCATGAGGTGGGACTGGGGGATTGGCAGTGGAGAATGGTCAGCCCTAGAGAAGCAAAGAAAATACAGTAGACAGATCCCTACAGCCTCTCTGGCTTCATCCCACCCCCTAATGCTCACTCTGGAGTACTTCAAAATCACTCCTGAACCTCTGAGCTGAAGTCACTTCACACATTCTCAGTTGAGTCCTCCCTCTCTCACCTCTCTTCAGTCCTTTCTTTCCACTCCGAGGGGTGTTAGTGGACTTCTGTCCCTTACCACCCTTGCTCAGTTCAGAACATCTGTTCTTGGATGTGCTCTTTGTGTTCTCCATCCTGCATATGTACGTTCCTGCATGTGCTTTGTTCAGACTAGCAAAGATGAGCTGGCCCAGATCATCCCTCTTCTCCACACCACCTTCATTCTGCTGTTTTCCATCGTTTCAGGTGACATTAAACCACTTCACCTCCCTGGCAGGGCTGCTTGAGCCTGCCTGGGGCAGACACTGCAAGATGAGATCTAACCCTACCAACACATCAACTGCGGCTGAAATCTGGTGAGCAAGTCCTGCTGGAAAAAACCCTATAGACAGTTGGTTTTGTGTTAAGGAATATCCACATCTGCCATGTGAAGCTGACCCCCCTCTGCAGTAACCAGGCTTATAAGCATTTATGTTTCTTTTCCCCCTTTTTCTCTCCTGCTGCTGAAGGTAAAGCTGGTTTGAAGCCCTCAGAGCTCACAGCCTGTGCATGCACAGTTGCAAGGGGGACCTGTCTGCAAGGCACATGGCAAGGTGCTGGCACAAAAGATGGGCTAAATGATGCAAGAGGAGAGGAAAAAGCAACAGCAGGCACTTCCCACACCTTCTGCAGGCATAAGCAAAGAGGGAAGAGTTCAGAGCAGAGGCAAGGGCACTGGGGGACTCACCAACTGGCAGCCAGGTAAGGAGCAGCAGGGGCAGAAAGGTGTTGGCCAGCCAGAGCTCCATGCTGGGTGTCTGGTGGGATCGGCCGGGAGCCTCCGTCTCTCCCTGCAGCGTGGGGGTCACTGCTCAGCCGAGGGGAGCTGAAGCCTTGCTGGGACCTCGCCCCTTTGCTACTGGGCCAGGCAGTTCCCTCTGTGCTCACAGGCTTCCCGTCTCTTCCCCTTCTCTAGTCTCAGCCCAATTCTTATCTCCTCTCTTCTCTGATTCCTCCTCCGGTTTCAGCCTGACCACATACTCTTGGCCCTGAGACCCGAGTAATGCATCTGGGACCTGCTGATGGCCATTTCCCACTACTCTAGGGCCCAGCCCAGAAGCTCCCGGCCACTTCCCCAGTTTCCTACAGCACCACCACCCTGCGCCACCCCAGTCTGTTTTGTTTTACACCAGGGAATGGACCCCTTGGAGGAAGCAGTGCTGCTGTCACGATGGGGGTGGAGTGATGTCCACACCCATCTGGTGATGGGGTGTGCTCGCTGAGCTCAGGTGGGGACCCACACACCCTGCCAGCCCTCAGGGACCTGCGGCTTGACATGGGGATGGGTTTGATCAGAGTGTTCTGGTTGTGGGATGTACACGGCCCTGCAGAGCCCTGCCCCTTGTTCTGGCCACGAGCACCCAGATCCCAGCTCCTGCCCAGCCCCTGTATTCCCCTGCCACCTCAGGCATGAGGGACACTAGGACAGGAACATCCACCAGGCCAGACAGAGTTTGTGGCACCCCTGCCACAAAAGGGGCATGGGCAGCAGTGGGCAGGTGCAGGCCCCTCTGTCTCCCCAGCTTCTGTGGGTGCAATCTCTGCTGCTCCCCACTGCTTGCCACTGCTCTTCCTCTTTGTGCTCAGAGCAAAACCTCCTCCCATCTGCCATTTCCTCCCCTTTAGTTTCTATCGGCAGCCATAGCAACCACCCTCCACACCATGCTGGGCACGCACAGCCCAGCCACGTGTGTCTCCAGAAGAAAGGGTGTTCACTGGAGCTCTTCTCCACCAACCAGGGCAACCTCCTGGCTGAAGCTGAGGTCTTCTCTGCAAACCAACCCACAGGAGGGAACAGCAACGCCGGCATGATATTGCTGATAAGAGGGTACAAGATCCACAAGAATGACAAGTGAGAGGTTGTGTCCCTTTTGCTCGCCCCTCTGGACCTCTTCATCTCTTCCCATGCTCTTTCTCATGTTCACTTCCTCTCTGCATTTGAGTTGTCTCTGCTCATCTCACAACTGCATAATTATGTGTACTTGTTTGCTTCCTTCCCTTTCATTTCTATTCTGGCTCTCACGTTTCCTGGCACTGATGAAGCCAAGACCTCCTCTAGCAGGAACTGCCTTCCCAGTCTTCCCAGCTGTGGTACTGGTGGAACTAAAGGTTAATGTCTTGCCTTCTGCTGACTCCACAGAGCCCGTCTCCTATCAGAGCCCCTTCCAGCTCCACAGCAACATTCCATGGTGCTCTCTGCCAAGGACAAAGGAGAGCAGGAAATGACAATGCTGCTGTTAGTAACACACAGGGTGCCCCGTATCAGCAGCAGCTACACAATGTCCACAGCAACAGGGAGGGTGCAGAGTTCCTCAGGAGCTCCCCACTCCCTTGAAGTGAACGAGGGAAATACAGAACGTGCCACCACGGTCTTCCTCTCCAACTGCAGAGAGCCGGCCAGGAGCCTCCCGTGCGATGCTGGGGAGGACGAGGAGCGGCGAGAGGAAAAGGGCTGTCCTCAGTCGGCCCGCGGTGGCTTTACAGAGGCTGCTCCTTGGGTGGTGTGGTGCTCTGCCCTCCGCAGGGTCGCCAAAAGCCATCCTGCCCTCGGCCTGAACCTCACAGCACTGTGGGGCTGACGGGGCTCGCAGGCACATTGATCTGAAGTCCCTGAGCCCTCACGGAGCTAGGCATGGAAGGGTATAATGACACTGAGCAGGACGTGGCTGCAGAGACTGGAGGTGTCCCGGGACCCCTGAGGCAGAGCATCCTCAGGAGGCGGCCGCTCCCGGGACTCCGATGCGGGCACAGCCCTAGAGCCCAGGGCCCCTCACCTTAGCGCCCATCGCGGGGATGACGCGGCCCCGCTCTGCTCTCTCATTGGCTGTCGTCCCTGTCCGTCACATTAGATCCCGCCTCTCCGCCCATTTCCTGCCGCAGGATTGGCTGCCCCTCACGCGGCGCGTGAAGCCCCCTGGGCGCCGCCATGTTTGGGGCGGTTGCCCGGCGGAGGGGCGGTGCGGCGCTGGGTTGTCGCGCATGCGCGGGCC
>WEIT01000541.1:315694-329101 GCA_013389985.1 Dryoscopus gambensis
CGGGAGCGGCTGGGAAGGGGCCGGGGGTACCAACTGCGTGTGGGCCGGTGGGGCGAGGTGGGGCCTGTCCCGTGCAGACCCCTGAAAGGGAGGAGGTGAGGTGAGGTGCGGCGAGGTGAGCCCTGCCCTGTTCCAGAGGTGAGGCGAGGTCAGGCGAGCTCTGTCCCGTCCAGCCGTGTGAGGAACCCGCGCACGACGAGCAGCTGCCCAAGCCCCGCGCCCCCGGGCAGCGCAGAGCAGCGTGGGCTGTGCCAGAGGCATTCCCGGGGCAGCCACGGCCATGCCATGAGCTTTGCATGAAGGCCGGTTTGGTTTCCAGGATTTGCCAGCTGCTGCTGCTGTCTCCGGCACGGTCCTCATTGCCACCTTCGACCTCGGGCGGCACCTGTGGGAAGTGCTGTGCCTGGAACGGGGCCGTGGCTGCTGTACATCCAGAGCAGGAAGGACAGAGTGCTGTGCTGGGCTTGTCTCGAGGTGTGGTGGGAGCTCATTGAGGCTGTGGACTCGTGCGTTCTCGCACAACCCGCTGGCACTGAATCAAAAGCACGTTCAGTAAAGAAAGCACGTCAGTTTTGACATCAACACGTGAACCATTTCATACAGAGCCTCAGGTATATTCGTGCCAGAGGGCAGACGTGCTTGCTGGCGTGCTCCTCCACCATGTGCCTCACCTTTCTTGGAAGCCAAATGGAACTTTTTAGGATAAGCTGGAGACATGTGAAAGGCTTTCTCTTTATGCAGAGCCAGTGCTACCCTGGCCAGCACCCTTCTGGACATGGGCTGTTATTCTTTCACTACCTTTGGCCATCTGTAATGGTCCACAACAGTTTCTGGGCCCTGTGATCCTTGACTGTACTATTTAGTTTTTGAGACTTCTGCCATTGGAGCTCCCAGACTGCTTCAACATGGAATTGAATGGGATCCTGTACGAACCATCAGTTTTTTCATGGCGTTGGATTACAAAACTTCTTGTCGCTATGTGCACCAAAAGAGTAAAAAAAAAACCTCCTTTCTGTGACCAGGATGGGACTTCAAGCTCACTGTGAAATTCAGCAAAAATGGAGGTGTTTTGTGGCCACCAAAAAAAGGAATGGCAGAGCTCTTAAGTGCTTCTGTTCGAAAATTTAAGTCAGAATGATGCTGCAGGATTGATTATTTCATCTCTGTTAAAAAGAGATTGATTTTTATCTCCTGACATGCAAGATATCTGGTGCAGTCTGGTTTCAGTTGCCCAAAAAAAGCTCTGCCTTTTGTGTTTTCCAGGGGAGGGTTCTCATTAAAGTGTTCATTCCAGTGTTTGACCACTGGAGAGGTTGATGCACTAGGACTTTAACTGGCTTTTTAAAAAGCTTTTCATGATTTTTGTAACTAATTTGCTGAGGCTTGTTTGAAGGTTTGAGGCTTGGTAGGTTCTAAAGTAAGTATGAAGAAATGGAACCTAATTCTAAGCTGGTGTTGGTACCAGTTTCAGGCATTTCTTTCTCAGAGCTGTTCCCATGCTCTGCTGAATCCAGTTTTCTCTAGTTTTCAGTTCAGTGCTGGATGTCACTTCTGTGCATTCAGTGAGCCTCTGGATAGACAAGAGCTTCTCTTCTCACTCCCTGTAAATGACAAATGTCTGCATTGTCTCATGGCAAGGGCACTTCACAACTTAAAAAAGTCCGCTGGAGGCAACCACCTCCTTCAGATTGTTTTGATCCTGCCTTCTCTGAGCTCCCTTTGATGTGCTCTTGTATGATGAAGGACAGTGAAAATTTCGGTTTTTTCCATCCCAAGCCACTCCTGACTTTATTACCTGTGATGTCTCTTCCAAACTAAGGAATCTTTCCTTGCTTAGGTCTTCCTTTTCAGAAGATGTTGATGCTTTTGATCACCTCTGCAGCACTTTCAGTTCTGCTCCCTACCCTGCTTAGAGGAGAAGTGCCAGGCTGCACACAGAGCTCCAGACGATGGAGCTCTGGGGACTTCTGCGGTGGCACAGTGCTGTTCTTTTGGGATCTCTGTTCATTCTTCCTGAACTGTTAATTACAGCTGCCTCTCCTTAGCTGTGCCTTGTTCAGACACAGAGGGTTTAGGCTGTTTCCTCCGGGTGGCCTGAGCTGGAATCCCTTATCTGCCAGCCCTGGAGTGTGTCTGCAGTGTGTGTGTGTGTGAAGGGTGGAGTACCCACGTGTAGCTCTTTTTAAAAGCTCCCATTACAGGTCTTTCGGCATCTGCTCCAGTTCTGCTTGTGCCCCATGTGCTCTGTGACGTGCCCTGTGTAACGATTGTCTTTTTGCTGCCCTTCAGCGTCCACATCCATCCTGCTGTGCCTGCCCTGCCAAACCAGGACTGCCCGGTTGGTGGAAATCTGGTGGGGGAAGAGGAGGCTGCAGGTGGCTCTCATGGGAGGGAAGAGAAGCCTGTCCTCTGCTCAGGGGCACGCTGCAGAGCCTGGTGGCTGCAATGTTTGGGGCTCTCCAGCCCTGTGGGGCCCTTTGAGCCATGTCCCCATACCCAGAGAGCTGGGGCTGCCTTGCTGGAAGTCATTGCTGAGGCTGGGTTGGCCACTTCTTGATTTGTGGTGGTACTAGTGGTGAGCTGGTGACCTCAAGTTCTTGTAGCATCAGGAGCTGGTGCGTGGTAGCTAATCACTGGATTTTGTAGGTTTGTGCCAATAGCTCCTAGTGATACCAATGCAGAAGCATGCTATGTTTTGGGATAAGTGAGTTTAAAATTAATTCCACCTGACTGAGATTTTTTTTAAGATGCAGTTGGATGGAAAACAGGAGGGAGTAACACTCAAAATGAGCAATTGTTACAGAAATCAGCTTATCTGAGTAGCAGGAGTCTCCTGTTGCTCATGCTGTGGTGTGCATTCTTAGAGCATTTTCAATGAATTCAACCTTTTCTAAACTGTTGTGGTGTTGCGTAAGTTGGACACTTCTGTGTGATCTGGTGCAAGCAGGCACACACTCACCTGGTCTCTGTTCCATGTCACTTTGTATCCCTTCAAATGAAGATGATGTTCTTTCTGCTGTAAGAGTTTTTAATTCTTCCAGACCATCAACTGCCAAACCAATTTGTGGGGACTGCAACAGTTGTGCTTGCTGTCCATCCAGTTGCAAGATTTTATTTTTGTTTGTGTGATTTGTATAAAGTAAGCCTGGGTACAAGCCATCCTCCTTGCCAATATCCCAGGATCCCACCCTTTTATGGAGATTAGTAAATATTTTCAAGAGCCTTTTGATCTTTGTCAGTGCTGAATGTTGGATAAAAAGGAGTTTATGCCAATGAACTTTGTTCATCCTTATAAAGAATGACAGTGACAGTATCACTGCAAAAGCTGCATCACACTGAATAAGGAAAAACATACTGAATTAAGTAAATATTTCATAAGCTGTTTTATAGCATCTGTAAACATTTGTGCATTTTGCAGGATAAATATTCTCAAACATTTCTGTTTTCTAGTTTAGTGTCTATACTACAGAAATACCTAGGAATTGAGACAGAGTTCAGTTTTATAACATGCTGGGCAGTGTAGGCACCCCCAGACTAATGAGATGCTGATTGCAAACAAAGCACTTGTTCTGCGAGCAGCTTCACTTGTGTGCTGGTACTCCCCAGTGCTGTTTTGCTTTCATGTGTGGATTTGCTTTTATGTGTTGTAACTTAACGTGAGTATCTTGGGATGGGGAGATGAGTAACTCTTTCTGAAACAGGCTGTGATTCTTGCTGCTCATGGGTGTCTTTTCCAAAGGTGTTGATCTGGTGCTGGTAACAGTTCTCTTTTTAAATATGGTCTTTGCTTTTTCATTGTAAGCTTCTAATGAAAACTGAACTCGTCATGTTTTTCTCTCTGAAAAAAAAAAAAAATGCAAAAAAGGTCGAGTGGGTGTCATAGATGAGAATTCAGAAAGGCACAGAAGAAAAGCTGGATTGTAGGTTTCCGTGGCATCAGAGATTGAGGAGACTTCTGACATCTCTCCTTGAAGTTGATGCAAAAGCAAACACAGCAGTTTGGCCAGTTGTGGACAGCAGCTGTGCTAAGGCAGACTGGCAGGTAGGGATCAAAGGAATTGATTTACCAGGAAATACTTGGAAGAACAACAGGAGTATAACTTGACCAAATGTTTGTGTATAGGGAATATAATAATTCTGTGCAAACCCTGCATTCCTGGATATTAAGTGGCATAGGCAGAAGGAGATATTTTTAACTGTCCTGAGTTAAGTAAAGCTTTTAACTACCCACAGTGGACACAGAGGAGCGCCCTTTTCCTTTTGGAAAGCAGCTTTCTGTGTATTTAAACACTGGCATTCTGTCTCCTTGTAGCCTTCTCCCCGGGCAAAAAAAGCTCACTGAATCCAGGCTTTCCCCACAGGACATATTTTCTAAATGTTGTCTGGACTGACTTATCTATTTGCCATAAAATTGTTAAGGTCCAAGTAGTTGTTTTCAGTTTGTGTATTTAATTTGGAAGAAAGATTTATGTGCCCCAAAGCATGTCTATTATTTCCAGCTATTTCAGTTGGTCTAATAAAAGATATTACCTCATCTGACAAACCTTTATCTCATTTAGGGACTTACATCATCACAAATAGAGCAGCACTGCTTTTACTGCCGGTGTGACAGACTCTGTGTCCTGTCCTCTTGGTGCTTCCTGTCACTCCCAGTTTGTGCCTCTGTGTGTCTGGTTTGTCCTGTGCTCTTGTGTTTCTGTCCCCATGTGCTGAGTTTTGAAGCTAAGGAGATGACTTTATCAAGCTGCTTTCTTACCACTCTTCTGCAACAGGTTTGTTAGACTTGTCCCTTAATGCTGTATCTATACAGATGGCAGCTTTTGGGATTTTTGGTTTTTGTCATTAGGATGCTTGAGAATGTTGAAAACCATACAAAGGACAGAAGGTGGCATTCAGGATAGATGTGTTTGATATCAAAATGTGCCTTTTGTCAATAATGACTTGTAACTTTTCACGTTTTAGGAAGTGTGGATGGAACACCAAGCTGAGGAGCCGAACATTTTATTGAAGGCGTATGTGTAGACCCTGATGCTCGAATGAATGAAGAATGAAAATGCTCCCTGGAGTGGGTGTGTTTGGAACTGGTAGTGCTGCCCGGGTCCTGGTACCCTTGCTGAGGGCAGAAGGCTTCTCCATTGAAGCTCTTTGGGGGAAGACTGAAGAGGAAGCCAAACAGCTGGCAGAGGAAATGAACATCTCCTTCTACACCAGTCGGACTGACGATGTCCTGCTGCATCAGGACGTAGATTTGGTTTGCATCAACATCCCTCCACCACTAACTCGGCAAATCGCTGTGAAGGCTCTAGGTACCTTTTTATCCTTGGAGTTGGACCAAAAATCCGTAGCTCGTTGGCAGATTGAAATTGGAAGCTGTTACCCCAGCACAATTCTGGTTGCACCAAGGGGCAAATGCAGTGCTAAAAGTTTTGTGTGGCATTGGTAGCGGCATTTGTGAGAAAGGTTACCTGGGGTTTTTCTGTAAAAAAACTGTTTATAATTGCTTATAGCTCTGCATGAACCAGTTGGGCTAAAATACCTCATTCTGTTCAGACTGAACTTATGGTAGGGAGTTTATAATAAAAATCAGCTGTATCAGAGATAATAATGAGAGGGTAAAATGGAAATTAAAAATACCCAAAGCAACCAAAAAAAAAACCAACCCCAAACAAAACAACTTGAATTGTTTAATTAATTTCGAATTTTCTGTACTAGGAAACTGAGATTTGCCTGGAAAGGGAGCATTGTTCAGCTCTGATTTCTGTTTTCCCCACAAGTAAAATCAAACTTGGAACTTGAAAGCCTTTGAAAAAATATTTGTATGCACTCAGTAGAATCTTGTGAATTAGGATCCAAGAGATGCTGTTTTAGCTGTGACCCTGGCCACTACCTGGGCCACTCTTGGGACAGCCAAGGCCGTAGCAGGCTGATGTGATCCCGGGTGGAGGAATCCTCCTACGTGACGCAGGAGGGCAGATGTTGGGGACAGCAGGAGGAATCCAGCTAGATGAGAAAGAACGGATGACACCCCAGACTGGTTGGGCAGGGAGATGGGAGCCAACTGCCTGGGCATCCTGACATCTCTTAATTCCCCAGTGTGACTTTGTAGTGTTAATGTCCTCTCCTGTAGTGCAGCGTGGGTGTCAGTTTGCGTGTAATTCTGTAAATAACAAGGGTGATATTTTTACTGTGTTTACGGGAGATACATGAGTTAATTTTAGGACAGGTAATCTCAGACCACGTGAGCCAGGGTGGTTTATTGTGTCTCTTTGCTCTACAGTAATTTCTTTTGGAAGTAAACAAGTCCCTGCACAAACATTTGCAATGCCACTTAGATACGCAGAAAGAGATTTCAGGCTTTTCTTTCCTTTTCTTTTTTAGGTTGTTAGATTTGTTTGTTTACCTCATTAGAGTACTGTCCTTTGAATTTTAAGGTGTTCTGATTTTTAAATATTTGAACTGTGAGTTAGAATTTCTCTTCAAATATCCTAGAAGCTCTTTAGAGCACTTGTTAAGTAATATGCATTTCACTAGGTCTTATGGCTCTTGATGATCAAGTGAGCTAAAAAGGAGAGGATTGAAACTTCTCTGGTGAATTATTAACTAAAAGGGATTGGGATTCCTTCACTGAAGGCTGGGAACCCATAAGATGGCATTGTCCAGAGGAGGAAAGGGGGTAAAGCTGGTGAGAAGTAGAGAGGTTGTATGGATGCTTGAATGCAAGTTTAGGAAGTGCAAGGCTGAAAAAGCTAGGGAAATGGATGGATGTAGCAGGAAAAGGTAACAATCACTTCTTCTGTCCTGAGATGTTCTGATTTGAAAACTGATGCAGACATCTCAGACCCAGTGTGGTGCTGACCTTGCCTTTCAGCTTTCCAGGTTCGTTGCAGTGGTATTTGTAAGTCTGCTGCCCAGTATGTTGTGATTTATTTAAAGCCAATGTTGGCTGGTTTGCTGTGCCTGAATGTTTTAAAGGAACACAGAACCAGGGTAGGGCCAAAGATGGGCAACATTTTCTTTGGACACTGAGGTTGATACAGTGATGGTTATAATCAGAGAATTATTGGCTGTGAATTTTTTATAGCAGATTGATGTTTACTTGCCAAGAGACTGGGCTTTAGGAAATGTCAGGTGTGGTGCAGTAATAATGGTCTTGCGTGTTGTGTTTTGTTGGGCTTGGTTTGTTTGTTTTAAAATGCTGACACTTTTATAACTTTTTTTTTCTACATTTTTCTACTTTTTTTTAAATTGTGCTTCCATTTTTGTTCCTGGTAAAGAGGAGAAAGAGACACAATTTTTGCTAGGTGATGCAGTTTCTTTGCCTAAGTTTCTTACTGACAGACATCCACGAACAAGCCTGGGGACAAAGCAGTGACACTGGTTTGAGTTCATGAACCAGACAGAACAGATCAAAGCCCAGGGGATAGTTCACATTAAAATCAGTGTAATCTTATAGTTTATCTTCTCAACAGGTGAAGCAAGAAGCTCTCCTTAAATTTGTGCTTCTTTTGATCTCAGAGGAACTAAATAAATTTGACCGAATGTCTGTGCTGCAGTTCATGTCCCACAGTTAAATGCACCCGTCCACACTCTCATGTCTCCTGGTTCTTGAGGGCCTCAGCTGAAAATTCTGCAGCTGTGGTTTAGGAAAACAATATGGTTCAGAGTTCAGGTTATTCATTACCAAAACAATAGTAACGATCCCGGGGAATGTAAGTTCCACTGCCTTGGAAAACAAAAGGCATGGCCATTACGTTGGTGAGGGACCTTGAAGCCATCTCTGACTTAGCCCTTGTCCTTGCTTCATGGCCATCTCTGTGAGCTTGGGGACAGCTGGAGGGATGTTCCACTGATGGCAACAGCAGGATTATCCCAGGGCTGTTACGGTGTTCCCGGGGCTCCATCCTGGCGCTCCAGCAGTGCACAATGGGCTGTGCTGAGCCATCAGAGCGCTGCACTGGCTGCCATCCCAAAAAAAGGCATCAGCCAGTTTTAGCTCCTCAAGAGGCTCAGCCTGGGCTGCCACAACAGGCACAGCACTGAGCAAGGGCGAGGCTGGGCAGCAGAGCAAGGACAGGCCCGTGTGAGGAGCCGCCCGGCGTGACTCAGCTGTGCCCAGGCAGCGGGGCACCGTGCCCAGGCAGCGGGGCACCGTCCCCAGGCTCGGCCCTCTCTGCTCTCAGTCCCCAGTGCCCGGACCCAGGGCTGTGCAGGTGGGGGAGCAGCACCAGCAGAGCACTGGCTGCAGAGCTGTACCCTGGGTGTACAAGGAGTGAGAGTCACTTTGGTTTTCTGCAAGCTTTGAGGCTGTGGATCTGCTCGGGTTGCTGTGAGCATCCTTTTGCTTTTACTGGTGCTGTTTTACTGTAACCTGCCTGGAGACAAGTGCCATTTAAACAAGGCAGATAAACTGGGACTGAAGATGCTTGTCCAGGTGATTCAGCTAGCCCTGCAAAGTACTGAACCGAGTGCTGTACCTCATCTTGGCAGCAGGATTGGGGACAGGGGAGTTAGAAATGGTCCCTGAATTGGGGGGTTACCAATGGGCAGCCAGGGTGTCTACTGGGAGTTTGACCTTACTCGTTGTTCATTAAAGCTGCTGCAGACTCGTATCGATTTAGGGGATTTCTCACTTGTAGTCTTCTCATTTTCTGACCGGATTTCGCTTGTGTCTATTAGTAGCGGTTCTGAGTTTCCTGTAGCTGTCCTGTGGCTGAGCTGGGCACGGCGATGTGTCACGGGAGCGCGCTGGCCCCAGGCCCGCTCGGAGGGCTCCTGAAGGGCTGGCTGGGTGCGGCCGGGAGGGGAGCACGGAGAGCGGGAGCTGCAGTGGCAGATCTGCCTTCCCCTCGCGTGCCAGAGACCGAGTGAGGGGCCTGTGCTGGTACCCTCTCACCGAGAGTCAATTAAAAGCTGTTCTGAGCAGGGAGCACAGTCTGCTCCTGGCTAAGGAGGAGCTTTCAGAGAGGTGCCTACCACCGTGGGCAGTGATTCCTGCAGTTCTTGTGCAGAAACTGTGGTGTGCCATGACTGACCCTCAGGTCTGACATCACCATTTAGTGTCTATAACAACCACGTTAGCAATAACATGGTTATTGCACTGAAAAATGTTTAGATAAGTATTTGATCAGAATAGACGTAAAATAGTAAAAAACCAGGAAAAGTAAAGCCCTGTCACGAGAAGGGAAATACCAGAAAAGTTGTGAATATAAGAATTGGTTAAAAGTTGTACTGTCATGCTCTTTTGTACTGCTTTATTTCTGCTTTCAAGTTAGGGAGAAAAAAGAGGATTATTGACTGCCCCCATTGATTTGGACTGAGCACGGTGTAAAGTGCATCAGTAGCAATAAAAGTGCAGTGGGTCAGCTGGGGGGTGCAGCTCGTGTCTGTGTAACTCAGTCACTTTTTATCTGGTTGTACAAGCAGGCTGTCTGTGCAGTCCTAAATGATTTGCTTTCTAATTAGAAATGGTTGTTTTAAAACAGCCCACTTGCCAAAACATTATTTCTAATTCTTGTGTTCTGTACACAGAATCTGTATGTATGTCTTATATATATATACATTTTTGTATATAACTTGTATGTCCCATTTCTATTAATAACTTTAAAATAATAAATTTATAGTGATGGTGAAATACAAAGTGAAAATCAAATCTCCCCTTCCCTCACTACTTCCTTGCAGAGTACATGACTTTTTTTTTTTTTTTTCCCCCCTCTGGCTATACAGGTATTTAAATAATTTTATAACTATAGCACTCATATTGTGTCTTGTTTTGATGCCATGTGATGCCATTTGGACATTTATCTTTATCTGGAGCCTCCCTCTGTGAGAGTTTGTCAGCTCTGCAACTGGAGCATCTTGGAAACAGCATTGAGTCTTGCTGCACTTGGTATTCCTATTTTAGTTTCCAGACCTTTACCTTAGAAATTGCAGCACAAAAGCCCAACTCTTAAGAACACCACTTCTTGAGAACCTTTGGGGCATCTGAGCATGTTTTGCTCATGTGTGTTAAGTACTATATTTTTTTTTTCATTTGTGCTGCAGGAATAGGGAAGAACGTGCTGTGTGAGAAAGCTGCTACCTCTGTGGATGCCTTCAGGATGGTCACAGCTGCCAGGTATTACCCCAAGCTGATGAGCATCGTTGGCAACGTTCTCCGTTTCCTGCCCGCCTTTGTGAAGATGAAGCAGTTGATAGAGGAGCACTACGTGGGCAACGTCATCATCTGCGACGTGCGAGTCTACGGGGGAAGCCTGCTCAGCCACAAGTACAACTGGATCTGTGACGAGCTCATGGGAGGGGGCGGGCTGCACACGATGGGCACCTACATCATCGACCTCCTCTCTCACCTCACCAGCAGGAGAGCAGAGAAGGTCCACGGTTTGCTCAAGACTTTTGTGAAGCAGAACATGGCCATCAGCGGGATCCGCCACGTCACCAGCGATGACTTCTGCGTTTTCCAGATGCTCATGAGCGACGGTGTCTGTTGCACTGTGACTCTCAACTTCAACATGCCCGGATCCTTCATCCATGAGGTCATGATTGTGGGGTCTGCCGGTCGCCTCATAGCTCGTGGGACAGACTTGTACGGGCAGAAGAACACCGCGCTCCAGGAAGAACTACTGTTTACAGACTCTCTGCCTGTCAACAAGGGCCTTCTGGATAAGGGATTTAAAGACATCCCGCTGCTTTACCTGAAAGGAATGGTGTACATGGTGCAAGCCCTGCGGCAGTCTTTCCAAGACCAGGAAGACCGTCGGACGTGGGATCATAAACCTGTGTCTATGGCAGCCTCTTTTGAGGATGGTCTGTACATGCAGAGTGTGGTAGAGGCCATCAAGAAATCGAGTAGGTCAGGTGAGTGGGAGACTGTGGAGGTGATGACTGAGGAACCAGATGCCAACCAAAACCTCTGTGAGGCACTTCAAAGAAATAACTTATGAACATTCCTACCTTGGAAAATAGGACAATTAACACTTCTGGCTGTAATGTAAAAAACCCCTGTTTTTAAGATATGTAGATTCTTATTTAATAGCCTGAGTTTCTTGGTTTTTTTAAACATGTCAGATATGTTCTGATAGGAACAGTTCTGGTTTAAATTGTTTAAAGAGTTTTAAATGTTTCTGTTTTTTGCAAACATTTAATTTTTGTCGTGGAGACTGGTAGGAAAACTTGAATTGCCCTTTGCACTTGCAGTAGCTGAAGTGAATCGTGGGATCTCTGCCATTGCATGGCTTGAAAATGGGACACAACCCCTGTTGTGCAGGTTGCTGATTTAACCATGAGAGCACGTAGAGCAAGATCAGGGAGTATCTGTTGTTCAGATGCCTTTTTCTTCTCTCTTGGAGACTGATTTACATTTTAATCCTCAGTTTGTAAAATTTTATGAAAGAGTTTAGTGATATAACAGGTCTCTAAACTCCTATAGGACAAAAAGTAGAAGGAATGGATTCAAGTTAGTAACATAAGGATCAGCCTTTTGGCTTCCTGTACGTGGTAAATGTCTTTCAAATTCATTCAAACAACTGGTGTTTTATTTAAATGATACTGTAATTCTCTGTTGTTGGTGTCTTGGCAGGAAAATCTTCAGGAAGTCTGTGATGCATTGAGCTATTCCTCCATATCTGTAGACATTATTCCTTCTACTCAAGAGGCTGCCTGCATCCAGCAGCTGTTTTTCCATAAGCTCTGTGCCTGTCTGTTGTGTTTACTGCCTGGCAGCACCGGTGCCGTGCCTGTGGGGCCACGTTCTCATTGCTGTGACTGTTAATAAATAAATGCCTCCCAGGGTCACGGCATTGCCACAGTGTCGTGGGTAACAAAGTTGTACAGCATTAACCTTTCAGGAACCTGAAAGTGAAAGGAAGGAGGTATTTCCTACCTCTTGCAGCTCTCTTAACATGCTGGCTGGGTAACTGTCACACTACACACATCCTGATAGTTGAGAGAACAGGGACTGAATTGCCATGGGTAAATGTGCTCCTGATCTCAAACACTGGCTATTAACCCTCTGGCCCAGCCCATCCTCACGCTTTCCTGCAGCTGGTGTCCAGTGGAGGGATTTGTTGGCAGATGATGGGGTGGAAGTTCATTCCTTTTGAGAAATGTTTCTCTCTGAGGCAGGTATGTGGAAAAGATAGTCTAATTTTACTACGTTTGTTTTGTGTACTTGAAAGCTTTTTTTAAAATGTATTTCCCACTAAATTGTAACCCTGTGTATTTATGTATATTAACATGCACGCTGCTGTTTCATAAGCTGGACCTTCCTGAAAAGTACCATGTTTTCTACAGAAATAAAAAGTTGTGTTTGTTGAGGGGATTCTCTGTGCAGCTGTGTGCTTCTGTTTGAGTTGGTCAAGCTAAAACCATCCTAAATAAAAGTGAACAGGAGACTCAGAGCTGGGACTCAGTGTTTGGTGAGCCCTTCCCTACTCATTATAGAAGTTGCCAGAAGACACCAAGTAAGAAGCAAAATCCCTGCAGTACTGATAGGACCACTTTCCTTGCTTGGTGTGTAAATTAAGTATTTACCTTTGGATATTTACTTTCCAGACTCTGACAGAAACAAGTCTACTGCTGTGCTGTAGGGTAGGAGCATGGCTGCTTTTGTGCTCTTCGCAATCTCATCTCTACTGTGAGCTGTGTGAAGGAAGTGAAGAGAAAGGTTCTTCACCCAGAAGGTGGTTGGGCACTGGAATAGGCTCTCCAGGGAAGTGGTCGTGGCCCCAAGCTTGCCAGAGTTCAAGCAGAATTTGGACAACGTTCTGAGAGGCACAGGGTGGGATTCTTGGGGTTGTCCTGTGCAGGGCCAAATGGTGTACTCGATCCTGCCATAGGTGTGAGCATCTACTGTCTGTGGAGTCTGTGTGCTACGTAAAATGGATGTGCTAATGTGTCCTGAGCTCACGTGGAAGTCACCACCTTCATCCAGATAGAAGAGCTCTGGCTGTTTTCATGCCAGTTTGGGGTCTGTTTTGAAGCTGTCCTTCTGGAACTGAGAACCTTTGTCACTAAGTGAGTGCCTTTGTCACTAAGTTTTTATTGCACAGAAAAAAATCTTAAGTGCAGCTCCTTCTCTAGAAGGAGGAAGTACAGAACATCTCCAGGTGATCCCAGTGAAGGAAGGAGGGCGCCGAGACTCCTGGCTGAGAAAGAGACATGCCCGCAGAATTGTGCGGAGAGGTGAAAGGGGCCTTTCGTGGGCTGGCTACAGCCTGAAGCTGCCCTGCACAAGGCAGAGCGGGATGATGACCACAGGAGCGCTCCTTTGGACGAGGCGGATCCCAGCCGCGAAGCCTGGATTCCCCCGTGCAGTCCCTGTGTGTTTAACGCAGATGTTGTGCAGTAGGGAGCGGGGCCGGCCGGGGGTCAGTGCCCGCCGTGTGCCGCGGCTGCCCGGGCACAGCCGGC
>WEIT01000541.1:329274-347614 GCA_013389985.1 Dryoscopus gambensis
TCTCCCCGGGCGAAGGGAGCCAGGAATGGCCCGCAGGGATGTCCGCTCCCCCGGCGGTGTCCGCGGTCGCTCAGCGCGGTGCCGGCTCTCCGCACGTGTCCCCAGGCAGGGCTGGTGTTGATCTCCAGTGCCAGCCCGGCCGGAGGAGTCGGGGGCTGCCACACAAGCTCCAGCCTCAGCACGGGGCTCGTCCTTGCATCCGAGAGGAATCCCACGCGTTGAGGTGGGGCCTCCGTGTCGTCATCTGCCCTTCTCCTCCCGAGAGAGGACTGGGCTGCAGCTCTGGAATATCCACATCAGTGTCTGCCCACCTTCCAGTGCCGAGCACGGCCCTCGTTCAGCTCCTGCTCCAGCTGCTGCAGGACACGCGTCTGACTCCTTGGGCAGACTGTCCAAGCTGGCTTTATTCCAGAAGGGCTGTTGGTAGACACCAGCTCTCAGAAATGCAAATGCCAGTATCGCACCTGGCTGTACTTGTCCCTCTGTTTTCAGAGAGACAAAAGGAAAAATGGGTCTTTGAGACTGGCAGGTGGGGAAGAGCTGGTGAGACCTGGGGAAACCCGTGTGGGGAATAATATTAAAAGGAGAATATTGATCTCTCCCGTAGCAGTCAGCAACAAGAAAGGTTAGGCAGGGACGAAAACCACTGGGTAGTTTCACAGCACACTGACCTCTGTTCCTGACTCCCAGTTCTTCAAGAGGAATGATTGCAGATCCAGGTACCCTGCTGTTTTGGTGCAGCCCTCGGGCATGGAAGTTATCCTGATGTGACTTTCCATTTCAGCTAGAACTGTGGAGGAAGGAATCAAACATGCAAGACCAGCTGCACAGAGATTAGCCCTTTGATTTGCTGCAGATGACTTGCTCTGCTTATCACAGCTTATCACAACCGTGGGATGTTTTTTCCCATGCTTTTTCCAGAGATTGGCTCATGAAGGCAAGAAGCTGGGCTGGCATCAGCTCTGTGTGTGGCAGCAGCTTCCTGGCCAGGGACCCAGGCACAGTGAAAATATCATCTGTGAAGAAGAGGGAATGCTTCAAAGTCAGATGCAGTGGGTTCAAGGCTGTGAAATACACCTGCCCAAGGCTTGTCTGTTCCCATGTTTTGCAGTTACCTTAACTAGAATGCCAAAAACAAGCCACTAAAGGAAGCCGTGCTTCTTACAGGCTCTGAAAGGGCTGAGTTTACCAGGGGGATAAGTAGCCTTTTTATCACTTGGTCAGCTGCAGCAAAGGGCACAGAGTCGAGTTAATGGTTATTAAACTTGCAGACACTGTGGGGGAGAGAGAGCTGGAGCCTGCATTGCTTGACTCCTAGGCCAGCATAAAGCCATGGTTCTGATGGGGAAGGGAGCAGCACACTGAGGTGAATGAGCAGTGTTGAAGTTGTTGGGTTACTCCAGCAACTGCTCTGTGCCTCCTGTAGCTGTGCAGGGTGGCTGGGAGCTGTGACTCTTCCCTAAGGAGTCCGCAGGCTGGCGGGGTGGAGGAACAGAGAGGAGTTGCACACATATATCTGTTTGCCTGGGCTTATTCAGCCCGGTTTGCAGAGTGTGGCTGCACCTCGCAGCCTGTGGATGCATAAATGGTGTGTGTCTGGGGGCAGCAGGTCGGGTGCTGCGTTGTTGATGTTTAGGTTTCTGATGTGGTGGTAGAGAAATGCTTTCTGGGGTGCAGGCAGCGATCAGGTCGCTGCCTGAGAGGGCTGACCCTGTTCCCTCATCCCTCTCCTCTGTGTTCATAAGTACGTGCTCCTGCTGTGTTACCCTGGCGCTTGCTCCAGTGCGTCTCTGATCCCGCTGTGGAGGTAAGAGCCATGTTCCTTGTGGACAAAGGGTTACATGGGCAGAAAACGAACCCAGTGAAAGAAGTGACAAGTTTGAGGCAGGGGTAGTGAGTGGCATTGGCTCAGCGCAGGACTGTTGGTGCTGCAAAGCTGTCCCGAGAAATGAAGCCGGTGGGAATGACAGCAGAGGAGGTCACACGTTCCCTCTTGGCAGGAATGTGCTGTGAGGACTCGTGTTCCCCAAACAGGCCAGTGGTCAGCAGGAGCAGAGCAGCAGCTTGGGCAGTCTGTACCAGTGGTTGGTAACAGGCTTGGCAGCTGCTTCCCGGGGCTGGGACACCAGTGCTGGGGGCTTGTGTCCCTCCTAGGCACCTACATAGGCAAGGAGCTCCCTGTTGTAATGAGGTTGTCTGATCTTGCAAGATCCCAAGCCAGAGGTGATGTGACTTGCAAATCAGGGAGTGGGTGTCATTTGCAAATTCCCTGCAGCAGGGCAGGGTGCAGTTGGGATGTGAAGGTATAAAACGAGCCTTCCATCCCCCGCCTCCCATCAACTTGCCTTTCCTCCCTCAATCCCCCGCAATAATTGTCTGCTCTGTTACAGGTCTTGATTTCAGCCTGTCGTTTTGCGTGTATACCACTGGGTTGGGACTCAGATCTGAGTTCAGATCAAGATCAGATGTGCATTTCAAAGCCAGTAGCTGTTCTGGAGTGATCTCATGGTGAATGCTTGCTTTTTTTTTTTTTTTTCCTCTAGAATAAGAGAGCCTGTTCTGGCTTAGTTGGATCCATTATCAAGGCGATTAAATAATACCAAGCCAGCATCCTTTTATCTCTGGCTGAGAGTCTGTGGCTGCTTTTCAGAAATAGCTTTTCCAGAGCAGCTGGGCACAGGCTGCACACGCATGCTGGTGTGCAGCAGTCAGCACTGCTTGCATTGCCTCTGCTGCTGTGTCCGGGAGATGAATAACAGCGTTTTGCTAATGGGTCTCATGTCAACAGGGGTGATTTAGCAAGGAAGACTGCAGTGCATTAGTTGCTATGACTCAGACTCACTCAGCCTTGCACTGATCGTTTATTGGTTTATAAATTAAACTGCAGATGCTGCGTCCCGTCGGTGCTGGCATGCCGAGGCTCCTGAAAGGGGTTCTTCCCGTCGAGTTGTCTCAGAAACGTTTAAATTACTGCCTCAGGAGTCAGGGAGTACAGGTTGTAGCCCCAGCTCTTACAGCAATGACTCCAGCCAAGCTGCCCTGGCGCCCGTCAAAATCATGGTGTGACTCTGATGAGGTTCTTGTGGCATCTGCTGAGAGCTCACCAGCAGTCTGTGCCTGCTGGTGTGGCATCCTGCATCCTCGTGCTCTGAGCGGGTTTGCTGTAGGCATAAAAATGCTATCCAGGAGATCTTGGTGAACAGTGCAGGGAAATTGATGCTGGCTGCTCCTGTCCCTTCCTGGTGGAAGGGTCTGTGTTTCTGTCATGGGGAGGAAAGAGGCAACAGGGACCTGTGTGGGCCAGGGCAGGGACGTGTGGATCTGTGCTGCTTTGAAAAGTACTTCAGAAATGAAAAACACGTTCTTCTAAGCAAGTAACTCTGTTCTCCCCAGGACCTGAGAAACAATCTGGGCTCTTCCCCAGAAATCCAGTCTCTGCCCCTGCATGGTCCTGGAGTGAAATGTTATGTCTTTTTGTGAAGTGTTTGTCCTTCTGAGGGTCAGCCCCAGCCTGCTCGGGGTGGTGACAGCACAGGTGTGTTCTCAGGCTGTGTGGGGCAGGGGCTTCAGCTTCCTCTGGACAGGTTGTGTTTGAACCACAGGAGACATTTAGAGGGAGCCCAAGGTGCAGGATAATTCAAATCTCAGGCTAAAACCTGTCAGATGATGGCCAGCTACCTCGTGTTTCCTGTTCACTCCTTCTGTGTCTGCATTAGATGTTTCCAGAAAAAAGCCAGGAAGGATTTCTTGTACCGAGGGTACCAATATTACAGCAACTATGGACATTTTCAGCACCAGTAAAAACACTGATTAGACCCACAGTAGGGGCAGGGCTGCTGGACCCCTTGTTTCACCTGCATGAAGTCCAGTTTGGGGTGGTTTCTACCTGCAGGACATCTCTGTAGCTGGGGGTGAGCTGTCAAATGAAAGTCAGAAATTCCCCTATATATATACATATATATATATATATATATATATATACACAAAATATAGCCTTTCAGTGGCTCAGTGAGCCCTGTTGATTTCTGTTCTCAGTGGTGGTTGGTTTCTGTGGCAGAGGCAGAGCACCGTGTGGCAGGATGTGTGAAGGGCCATCCAGGATTTCGGGACCCATTCCTCCAGACCCAACGCTCTTTCCAGAGTATTACAAACGCCCCTTCTCAGGTGAGTCCTTGATGCTTGTTACAGGTTTGGGGAGTTGTGCTTTGGCATGACACAGCTTGATGTCTTTATCCCTTGGCGTCCTCAACAGTGTCTATTCAGATTGATGAAGGTGCCTCTGATGGTGATCCTAAAGTGGTCTGTACAGCTGGTTGAAAGATGGGAAAGCATAAGGCCGAGGTGGAGAGGGGATCTTCACATTGTTTGTAGGCTGTGGGTGCAGAAAACTGAGGTAAGATCATTTCCTGACAAGGTTCTCCTTTTTCTTTCTCTGCAGCTCGAGGGAGGCTGGAAGGAAATGCTCAGAAGCTGAATTTAATCTCTGGCCCCCTGGCCCCAGTTCCCAATCCATACCCTGCTTTGGGCAGTGCCCGCCAGGCCCAGCCAGCCCCCCGCATTCGCCCCAGCGGGAAGGACTTCCTGGAGAAGGGACAGAAAGGGACACTCAGCCTCCTACTGCAGCTCGAAGGGATCTCCCTTGACAGGGGGCTGCCAGTCAAGAGTAAGTACAGCCAAATCACTGCTGGCCTCAGCTGCCTTTGGGGCCAGGGATGAAGCATCGGGCATTTGGGGTGGATTCCCAGGATCTGCTGCCAGAGGACAGCTTGAGCTTCACAGGGCTCGTCACCCCGTGTCCAGCTCTTGGCCTAGCAGTGGAGTCACCTGTGCTGGAGCCAATAATGTTTTAGCCTCCCTGGCTCCAGTGTCAGGTTTAGAATGGGAAGAAGGACTTGGAAAAAGGTGCAAAAATTTGGACTTCTTTATAATCAAACTTATGTATGATTCAAGTAAAACCTTAATGTATTGAGGATGTTTAACATGGCGAGCTCCTTGTTGGCAAAGCCAGGCAGGATTTGGGTAGAGTGTCTGTGTATGTGGATGTGAGAACATCTTTGCAAAAGATGTTCCCTTCTCCAAGCATGTCACCCAGAATACATTCAGAGGTCCAGGAAGGAGATAAGGTTGAGCCCTGTGTGTAATTTTAATTTATTTCGTGTGCTGGCATTGCTCTGAGCATGGTGCCAGTGTGATGGATGCCACAACTGCTGTGCCCAAGCAGGAGGGGAACAGACGAGGGTCTGGTTGTGTCAGCTCAGATCTTCCCTGTCTTAGGGAGCCCAAGGAAGGGAAATTTTTGATCCAAGAACAAAACAGAAAACCCCCCCTATCCATAATTTTGATTCTGTCCACTGGAACCTGGGACAATGGCTGGCCCTGAAACCCGGGACAGTGCAAGCTCAAGCTTCTGCAGCTGCCATTAATAGCCCTCTCCACTTCAGAAACACCATGGGAGCTGAACTGGGAACTGACCTTGCTCTTGAGAGAATGCTGGCATGGCTTGTCTGGCATAGTCCATGCCGGGACAAGTGGAGAACGAGGGAGTCTGTGAACACCAGCAGTGTTCAACACTGTGACACAGTGACAACACTGCTGGTGTTCACAGACCTGTGCTGATGCTCCTCTGGCAGAAGAAGTCAGTCTGGCAGCGTGCACCTCACATGGGCAGGATGCAGAGATGGCCTAGTCTGCAGGAGAGGGGAGAGCTTGCTGGTTCTCTGGGCTGTTGGACCAGCTTTGGGAGGGATCTGTGGCTCTGGTGCCAGCACTCCAAGAGCCTGTGTCCTGTGGCAGTGTCTGGGAGGTGAAGGTGTGTCTCCCCTTGCTGAGCAGGGAAAGAGGCCAAGGACTACGAGAAGGAAAACGTGAGGCGGATAAAGGAGATTCAGAAGAAGTGCAAGGAGAAGGAGCGAGCCCAAGAGCACAGCCAGCCCAAGCCTGTGAAAGCTCTGTGGAAGTCCCAGAAATATGAAAATGTGGAGTCAAAGGTGAAGGCCAAACTGCAGGTTGGTATCTATGGAGGAGCTCTTGAACTCTCCAGGCTCAGGATGTGGCTCAGCCGTGAGGGACGGTGGGATGGTGGCACAGGGGAGTCCTGGCGCCTGCAGGATCTGGGGGCATCTCAGTGCTGAAGCACAGTGGGCACATGTGGGGCTGTGAGTGAGTGTGTTGTTTGGGTCCAGAGAGTGACTGCTGCTGCAGCAATCCCTGTCCTGCTTCCCCGTGTTTGGGGCAGCGCTTCTCTGGGGTTTGTGCCAAAAGGCTGTGGCATTTTGTCCCACGGACCATGGTTCTCAGAGGTAGATCTGCAGGCTGCACTGAGCCTCAGTTGAACTGTTCCCACCCTGTGGATACACAGTGGGCAGCGTGTATCCGCACGTTGTTCCCCAAGGGATTGTCCTGGTGAACAGCCACTGCTCACTGGGGGCACACAGACATCTCCAGGCAGTCAGGAATGAGGCCTTGTAGATCAGCACAGCCTGTGAGGGTGCTGAGTTGGAGCCTTCAAGTTCCTCCTCATCTCTGTGTTGCTTCCCTTTCATCTGTGGCCAGCTTTTGATGCTAAAATGATGTGTATTGATAACAACGGCAAAAATTGGCAAGATGATTCCCAAGCCAGTGGTTCCAGCTGCTGTGTCCCTTCTTCCTGGTGTGTCACCAACTTCTCTGATGTCTGTGACCCTTCCACACATGGGAGCAAACCCACGAGTGCTTCGAGAACATAAGCCTACGCTCTTGTTTGACAAATCCTCTGGGTTAGAGGAAGATTGAGCTAATTTCTTCCTTTGTTTTGGGGAAAGGGGGTGGTCTCTGCGCAGGCAGTTTCTGCGTGGTGCGTTACTTGTGCTCTGTGTATTCCTCCAGAGAGGCCCTGGCACTGACTCATGATGCTTTAACTGTTGCTGTGGCTCTCCTGGAGCTCAGGTGTTCCCTGTGAGGGATCTCCATCTTCTGTGGAGCTGCTGCTGCTGCTGCTGCTCAGAGTTTCAGTTGATTCTGCTGGATCGTGATGACTAATGCAGAGTTTCTTCGCTGTTGTCTGTCCCTGAGGCTGTTACCTGTAGCAGCTGCCTTGGAAAGGGCTGTGGCAGTCCCAGTGCTCCCATGGAGGGAGATGGGGCAAGCTGTGCTCTGCACTCCTGAGGTCACAGACTCCCTCAACTTTGAGCCAGCTGTGCTAGGTAAAGCCAGTTCTCATTAACTTACCAGAGAGATCCAGATCTCCTGTTGAAACAGGACTGGTCATCCTTAGAGCCTGCACAGTCTGGGCAGTGCTGAGGGCATCCCATACCCTGCTCCTCACACCAAACCCAGCGATGTGCCCAATCCCACCATCAGTCTGCAGCTCTGCCCAGCTGAACAGGCTGGGCAGGAAGGAGTCCCCAGGGAGCTGCAGTTCTGCTGAGACCTTGGCTGGGATCTGAGGCGGCCCTGTGCAGTCCCCATCACTTCCAAGGGCAGAGCAGTGCCCTCGCTGCATTTATTGTAAGGTCACCCCCTTGCCACAGTGTCAACTTCCAGTTTTCAGAGTTTGTTTGCAACAAGACTGTCTGAGATAGTCCCAGACTACCTGCTAGACATCAAGTACTGTCACCCTGTGCCAGTGCTAACCGCAGCCTTTGAAGACACCCCTCAGTGCTATTCCACCAGACTCCTTCACTCTCTGCTCCTTTTTCTTTCTAGAGTGATATAACCACGGATTTGAGGTGCTGAGCAGAGCAGAACTTGAGAACAGCACCTCAGCAGGCAGCTTCATGCCTACCTGTTCAATCCAAATGTGTTTCTGCATATTTCCCCACTGTTTCTTAGTGATTCTTTCAGTGGCCAGGTCTGCCTCTGTTGCTGTTTGTGGGTTTTTGCTGGCTGACTACAGATTGTCTTCCCCTAAGAACTTCTGCCAGGTCACGGCACAAAGCATACACTGTCGTGTGCCTGCTGGAAACCTGTGGCTGAGCTCCTGGTTGACCACCCAAACTTGGTTGAGAGGGTTTCTCTGTGCTCCAGCCTCCCTCCACTGGTGGACCTTTTCTTGCCTTTCCCAGGAGACCTCCCCACCTCCAAATCCTGAGGCTGTGAATTTCCTGAGGGCGTATTCTCGCTGTGGCTCTGGGATCAAGCCATGCAGACCACTGTCCCCAAGGCCCGTCAGAGCAAAAGCAGGAGCAGACACGGAGGCTCCAGAGGCACAGGGTGCTGAAACCAAGGTGAGTTACACACTAACTGCATCCATCCCAGGATTTCTGGCTCTCCTCCATTGCTCCTGCTTTGAACCCTTCGTGCCTTCTGAAGTGTTGGGTCAGGTGTGCTGCATGAGTTGGGAGATCTGTAAATACTGTTCCTGGCTGAAGGGAAGGAGCAGGGTCTTGGTCACTGGGGTGGTGAGATGGGTGTTCAGGGGTTGTTAATTCTACCTTCTGACTTCATCCTCACTAAAAGAGATTGTGAAGTTCCCTTTGAAAATTCCACCTCTCATGCCAGCAATCTCAGATCTGCTCTTCCACGGGCTTTGCAGGAGGTCTTGGGGATTTGGAGGCTGTTCCCACTGTCATCAAAGGAACTGTGCCTTCTGAACATCAGATAAAAATTTGGGAAATGGGTGTGCATTTTAGTAAGGAGTGTTAAATCAGCATTAGTAGTTAAACCTTTCAAGTAGTCTGTTTGGGAGGTCCTAAACAGCTCCATGACTCATGTCCTTTTCCCTTGGCAAGTGTGAGGTTGTCAGTTTGTTGGTCCCTAAATGCCATGGATGACTTAATTAAACAGGACATGATCTCCAGAGGAGGAAAACCTTAAATGCAAACACAGCCACCTTCTCCCCTGTTTTGTCCAGCAGAGGAGCTGTCGGGGAGGTGCTGTCTTTGGGGAAGTGCCCCAAGGACCAGCAAAGTTCCTGCTCTGCCAGGGGTATTCTGCCAGGGGTTCTGTTGCATTTCCTGGCCTGGTGAGTGCCCAACCTGTTTTTCCTCTGCCCTCAAAATGCACCAGTAGGAGCCATGGGGACTATGTCAAGCCTGGTTTTTTCTGTCCTTCTAGCTTTTAAGGCATGTGGTCATCTTGGGGACCTTGAAGAGGCCAGGTTTAGGCTTGGCTTTTGGTGCCTGCCTTCCCAAACCATGGCCATAGCTCCTGCCTGTCTGTGGCTGCACACTGAGACGGGCTGTGCCGAGGGTCTGCCTGTCCTGCTGCTGTATCTTGTGTGGTGCCTCTTTGCTTTGTCCCTCGTGTGGACAGTGGCAGCTGGCTGTGTGCACACCCAGCCTGCCCTTGATGCCTCGTTCTCTCTTCTTGCAGATGCAGGTGGAGGGCAGGAGCGTTGACTTCATCAGGCACAACGCCTGCACTGCCAAGCGGGCCCCGCTGCGCCGCTCCCAGTCCCTGCAGGCGCTGGCTGAGCTGCTGGAGCAGAAGCACCGGGAGCAGGAGGAATACAACGCCAAGCAAAAGGGCCACGTCCCCCAGTAGTATGTGTGCCCCTCTCTGCTCCACCAGACTGCAACAGCCTTGATTGCATCCCCCAGCTTCTGCCCCGAGAGATGGGCTGGGCACAGAGGCGCGCTCTGTGTGCAGCGGTGCCATTTTCTGTCACCTGGAGAGCAAACGCTGCCCTCCTGCTTTCCTGACTTAGCCAGCATCCCATGCCCAGTGTGACAGGGCTCAGAAGGAGTTTTGTCTCCTCCGCCCTTGCTTGCTGTTGCATGATGATGCTGATATGGGGAAACTCTGTATAGCTTGAGAAATGTGCTCCTGGCCCTTTGTAAGCTTGGTTCCACGTGATGTAGCTTCGGCATTAAAAGGTCTGGTTTTGGAGAGGCAGAGATCTCTCAGCTCTGCCTCACAAGTGTTCATCCTGCTTTGGGCCTGGAGTCTGAGGAACATCCAGCTAGTGCCGTGTGTTTTGGGGTTCTGCATGGAAAACAGTTCCTGGGTGACCCTGTCCTAGGAATGACCATGGTGCCAGTCCTTTGGCTGTGCTGTTCTCTGCCAGCATCCCTGGCCGTGAGCTGCTCTGTCCGACTTCATTCTGCCCCTGATGGTTTGGCGAGGACTCAGTGAGCCAGAAGCGAGGAGCAGCAGCCCTTGTCTCCAAGGAGCACGTGTTGGCCTGAGTGCATCTCTCCCAGCAGCCCTTTGGTGCATGTGGAGCACTTTTGCTGGCCCACGCATGTGGGTTAAACCCGGTGTATCCCCCACCACGAGGGTGTGTGCCAGCACGTGGGTGCCTGTGGTCCTCAGCCAGTGCCACGGAGCCTGGCGGGGTTTGAAGGGCACATTCCTGGCCTCTGCCTGCGCCCCTGGGCCACCCCTCCTGCCAGATGTGCTGACACCTGCTCTCCTTTGCCTCGCAGCCTGCTGGAGAGGAAGGAGCTGTGGCGCAAGCAGATGGAGGAGCGGCTGCGAAACCTGCCAGACCCCGACACGCCGCCCGGGCACACCATGATGCCAGAGAGCCAGCGGCTGGAGACCCTCGGCAATCTGAAGCAGAGTAAGAGCAAAAGAAACTGGGATTCCAGCTGAGAGAAACAGGCAATCCTAACCAGGATAAGGGAGAAGAGAGACGGGGACACAGATTCCTGCCCCTTGGAGGGGTGCCTGGATTAAGGCATGTGTAGGCAGGGCGTGAGCTGTGTGCATGGAAAGAGCAATCAATCAATGTCCTGCAGGTTACGGGACTGGCTCTCTGCAGCAGACTTGTCCAGTGGGCCTGATGTTAGGGTTGCTATTGCTCCTAAAACATTAGAAAGATTTTGGTTGGAAGGGACCTTCAGAGATCTCCAGTGCAATCCTTGGCTCTCAAAGCTGGAGCAGGTCCCTCAGGTCCTCATCGGCTGAGCTTTAAGTAGAGGGATGCTAGGTCCTTGTTCTACTCCTGCCATCATGTTCATTGTCAGAGCATTAGAAAAAGGATGGACTTTTTTGCTCTCCAACTTACACAGCTTGGTTATTTCTCTTTTCACAGGCCAGGAGCAGCTGATAAAGGATCTGGTTCTGCTGCCAATGCGCGGAGACAGCCTCAAGATGCAGAAGAGGCGGGTAGAACTCGAGAGGAAGCTCTCCCAGATAGAAGAGGCGATCAAAATTTTCTCAAGGCCCAAGGTTTTCATCAAGTTGGACTCCTGAGCTGGTGGGGTCGGGTGTGCTGTGCTGTTCTGCCTGAACATCCTTCATTGCTGGGCAGGAATGGACATCACTTCGGGAGGGAAGGAGAGGAAGCCAAGTTCCAGACCCTGGGCCCATGTAGGTGCTGATACAGTGTCCAATATGCAGCTGGTATCTCTTGCTCACCTTTCAGTGCTGTGTCTTGACCACAGAAAAGGGAGGGAGATGCCTTAAAAAAGGCCCTGCTCAGTGGTCTGGAGAACAGTTGTCTGCTGCTTGACTTCTCACAGATGAGCTCTCTACTCTGGATCCGTGGCATCACCTCTTACTTTCCCTTTTTTCCCTACTTCTAGAAACTGGTAGGAGCTCTCTTGTGCTGCTGCCTGTAGTGTTCCTTGTCACCCTCTTTCTCCTGAGCTGGACCATGGCCATGGCTCATCCTGAGCACCTCAGGGGACAGCTTGGGGACAAGGAAGAGGCACAGAGCTTCAGTGTTTTCTGCCCAGAGAAGGGCTGGGCTGTCAGGAGGGTCTGGTGGGATGTCTGGAGAAGCCTTTGTTGTCTGTGGGGCAGGAAATACTCCAATAAATCATCATTTCCATCTTACAGTGTGTGTGCAGCTCCCAGTGGGCCCAGCAGGGCCTGAGGAGTGGTGTGGGCAGCAGCACCCAGCAGCACTGGCACGGTGCAGGCAGGGGATGAGGCGTGGGTTTCACAGGGCTGGGTGCTGGGACGTGGTGGTGGACATGGAGTGGAGAATGTGCAAAATCCTGATGGATCTCCATCCACAGGCTGGCAGGACAGGGCTGGGCAGGTGCCACTGTGGAGGTGAGCTCACTGCTGCCTTACCATGCAGGAACCTGTGCAGACCTTTGCAGGGATCCTGCTGCATGAAGCAAACTAAAATTTAAGCCTTAAGGGATTGTTGGAGGGCTTGGTGCATTTCCTGCTCAGCAGAGGTGTGGTGCCACAGCTTGGAGCCATATCCAGCTGAAATAGGAGAATCTCCAAGGATGGGGTTGCCCCCATCACCTTGCTGGGGCTCTGTCTCCAGACAGTGCCAGCCTCAGGGGGAACACTTTTTCCCCTGAAATCCCATCAAGTTTTTCCTTGTTGCAGCTTGTGCTGTTGCTCTGTCTCCTTTTGCTACACAGGGTGGGGATACTGTGCACAGATCCCCCAAGCAGCTGCCTTATTGCAGGGGTTGCTCCATCCTGGGCAGGATTTTGTGGGATGGGGATATTGTGGAGTATTCCAGCCCTGCCTGTGCCACCTGGCACACTGCACTGCCCTGGGATGTCGGGGCTGACGCCGCTGCCAAGGGCTGGGGAGTATTTTGGCACTCGAGGGCTGGAGGAGGTGAGATGCCAACTGGAAAATCACCTCATGTGCTCCTGGGGCCACCTCAGGGCAAACCCCACAGCCAGGCTGAGCCAGCTTGATGAGAGTGACTGAGGGCCATGGGCACAGCCCCTGGGCAGCTCCCTGCCCAAAACAAGCCTGGGCTAACCAGCCCTGCTGCCAGATCAGCTCTCTGGTCTGTCTGGGCCCTGGCTGTGTGCCATGAGTGCCCTTCCTGCACTCCCTGCCTGCCCTGGTCTGGTTGAGGCTCTGAATGGAGAGTTGGTGCTGACTTTTCAGACCCTCAGAGGTGCAGGTCTTCCTCCTTGCCAGTCCCATCCCAAGCCCTTGGCAGCAGTGAGTGCCGCCATCAGCTTGGCACTTTGGGGGAGGGACTGAGGGTGCTGGGAGCCCCAGCAGAGCAGGAGGGGCAGGTATGGACCCCCCCTGCCCTGAGCTTGGGCTGAAGGAGCACAGAGCTGCACTGTCCCCAGCAGCGTTTGCAGGGCTGAGTGACAGCCAAGGAGGTGCTGCTGCCAGACCAGGTGTCCCCTGCATTAGCAGGGACAAGGTGGGAATGGGGGGGCCAAGCGAGGCTCATTGCATCAGGCCGTCAGGCCAGGTGGCTGCCCGAAGCAGCCTGGACACGTGCCATGGGACAGGCACGAGGGGTCTCGGTGGGATCACCCAGCACAGCAGCAAAGCCACAAGGTGCACCAAGGTCAAGGCCACCACCCCCAGGCACTGCCTTCCATGCACGGGGCTGGGGTACCCACCCGCTGTCCCCCTCCTCCCCGCAGTGACACAAACCACGGACAAGCGCGGTGCTTTCTAGAAAAAGTTTTACTGTCCATTGCAATATATTAATGATGCATATTTCAATAAAACAATTAAAAACCCCCGCTTGCTTGGAAGGGGAGGCAAGGGGGCTCAGAGGGGCAGTACCCGGCTCAAGTGGGTGCCACAGTGGGGCTCCCGGGGACGCGGGGGGTGGTGGGAGAGGGCAGTGGGCAGCCCCTCTCCACCCCTGCCCGCTGGCCGCATCATCACCCCGCTGTCCACATCCAGCCTGGATGAGCAGAAACCCGGCCGGCCACCGAGTGGCACAGGCCCCTGCAGCTATAGGGTGAGGAGGGTGCCATCCTCCCGTCCGCTGCCCCTGCCGGGGCTGCCGTCGTGGCTGCCGAGGGACTGCAGGGAGCCCCGCGAGCTGTGCGGGGACAGGCTCCGCTGGAGGGGTCCGTCCGCGGGGCCCCCGTTGGGGCAGCCCCCGGGGATGTAGTGGGACGCGCTGTCGCTCTCGATGACCAGGTCGCCCTCCTCGTCGCTCTCGGCCGTGCTGTAGTTGCTCAGGTACTGCGAGGCCGGGCTGGGAGTCTGCTGGCTGGGGGTGCTGTCCGTGGACATGCCGGAGCTGCCCGAGGCCTTGCTGCTGCGGATGACGTTGTTGCGCTGGTTGGCCGGCTTGACAGTGATGATGAGGTTGTGGCTGTTGGCCACCATCATGTCCGTCACTTGGTCCAGGGACTTGCCAGCCACATCGATGCCATTCACCTCCAGGATCTCGTCGCTCACCGCCAGCAGCCCCGTGCTCTCGGCCAGGCCGCCCTTCACCAGGCGGGAGATGAAGATGCCGGGCACCTTCTCGACGCCCTGCGGGGCCACGCGCACGCTGACGCCGTCGCGGATGTAGAAGCCCAGCGGTTTGTCGGAGCCGTGCTTGTGGAGCCGCACGCGCCGGTGGGTCTCGGGCAGGATGTCCACGTCGATGATGGAGGAGATCTGGCGGAAGTCCTGGGGCATCCCGATGAGGAGGTGAGGCTTGGCCCGGTAATGTGCTGGGCGCAGCAGCCCTTTCTTCTTCCGCTGCAAGGAGTTGGAGGCGAAGACGTTGGCATCAGACTCTGCTGTAGGGAGCAAGGGAGGACACAGGTCAGGCGCCGCAGCTGCCGGGGATGCGAATGCGTGCCCTTGGCCCCAGGTGCTGGGGCAGCAGTCAGGAGAAGGGCCCTGCTCACAGGTCTCACCGGCTTTTCCTCCCCGGATCACCAGCCTGGCTTTCCCTGCAGCCCGTCTCTGCTGGGGCCCATCTCCTGGGATTACCCAGCATACACAGGCACACAGGCCAGGATTAGTGGGATCGAGGCAGTGATTCAGCCTTAATCACACTTTAAGCCAAACTCTGCAGTTTAACACTACAGCTGCCAGCCCTGATGGCCTGAGAGCTGCAGTCATGGCCCAGTTTGGGTTTGGGGAGAGAGGACCCCCCCACACGAGTGTGCTGTGGTGGCAGCCAACTCCCTTAGTGTGAGTCCAACCCCAGGACACAGCACCAGAATCCCCTGCCCCACTAGAGCAGGGCTATCACTGGCATGGGTTGGTGATAGCCACCACTATGTCCTGCAGAACTCTGCCACCCCCAGGAACAGAGACTCCCCACCTCCTGGAAATTCATCCCAGGGCTGCAGCATCCTCAGGGCCCCTGAGTATCCCAGACTGTGATTTCTGCCAGTGTCTCTTATTCCACCATCAGGTACCTTCACGCAGGGTTTGGCTCTCTCCTTCTGAACTGTGCCCTGGGTCTGCTCTGTGGGGCCCAGCTCCGACCCATCATCCATGGCCTCATCCACCAGGTGCTGGGGAGTATCCCCTGGTTCCTCTCTGGTTTCTCCCCGTCTCTTTCCATGGGAGAGCCCAGATCTGGATGCTCCATGGTCAGCACATTCCCCACAGTGTTCCCCACCAGCATCTGGACCCTGCTCCAGCTGCAGGGCTGCTGGGGATGTCCCCAGGCCCAGGGGACATGGGATTTCTCCCTAGCCAAGCCAGCCTGCCAGGGCTCCTGGCTTATAAATATCTCCCTGCACACACAGCTTTGGCATATTTTTAGCTCGGGGAAGGGCGGCGGAGGCTTTCCCACAGCTATTTCAGCACACAGCTCCTCTCCAAGGGGCGCAGAGTGGCTGGGCCAGGCAGGTCCAGCACACCAAAGATGAGCCCGATGGTGGCCCTGGCAATGTCCCACACTCTCCCCTGCCCTTCCTATGAGCCTTGGCCCAGCCAAGGAGGGGCAGTGCTGTTGTCCCAGCCAGGCTGCCCCACAGCGATGGCTTCACCCAAGGGGGTGATGGCACAGAGAAGAGCCCAGCGGCAGCCTTTGCTTTTTGCCCCGCTGTGGCAGCACTGGCTGCTGCAGAGCCCGCTGACAGGAGCACACCCGTGTGTGTGCACAGCTCCCTGCAGCCGGCGGTGTGAGAGGCTCTGCAGCCACATTCCTCAGCGACCCAGACCGGTTCAACGACAGCCCAGCCTTGGGATGACCTGGATCCATTTTAAATAAGCTGTGATTCACCCAGGACTTGCTCCTGGCCTCTCTGCACACCTCCCTGTGGTGCTGCTGGCCCTGCAGCCCCTCTCCTGCGGGCACAGCCGAGTGCTGGAGCTCCCTGGTGCTGCCTGCTTGCCTTCCTTATCATGCTGCCCATGGAGCCAGGCTCTGCCTGCTCCCTCTCCACACTGTGCTGTCTTGGCACAGTCAGCCGTGGGCCCTCATAGGCTTTTCCAGCAGCAGACAGGGTGGCTCTTGGGAGCAGGAGCGATGCTCCCACAGGCGCCCTGGCACACCCACTCCTGCACTGGCTCTCCATGTCACAGCCTGGGTCCAAGCATTGGGCCAGGAGCAGGGAATGGCTCAGCACCGGCAGCAACAGCCCCTGAGCACACCACGGGCTCCATCAGCCTGGATCACTGCTGCCAGCCCCCACACCATGTAGCCACAGAGGAAACACATGTCCAGGGCATCCCACACCACCCTGATGCAAAAGCCCAGGAAAACTGGCACAGCAGCCAGGGCTGGCCACCAGCATCACCCCTCACCCAGAGACTTCATACCACTAACATGAGCTGGAAACACAGACTTGCTGTGGATGCTGTGCTGGGAAAACTGTGGCTCTGGGTCAAACTCTGGCTCTGTGAACTGCTGACTGATGATGCTATGAAAGAGAAAACCTTGGTGCTGCTAAACCAAGTGGAAGGGCATGAGCTTGTTTTCCCTGCAAACAGGAGAAATACTCGGCGTGTTTGTCACTTGGAGGCTTTCATCCTCGCCAAGACACTGCTATCAGGATGTTATCAGGTGTACCTGTGCAAGGAAGTGGCTCCCTGGGAATATGCCTCTAAGGTAAGGGCAAGCCCCTGATCTGCCAGGGAGGCACCAAGCCTCTTCCCAACACCAAAAATCCAGCAGCACCCAGCACCCTGAGAGCTCTGCCAAAATGATGGCTGTTGCCTCCTCAGGGCAGCGAGCTGGATGGGGTTGCTGGCGCAGCACTCACGGGAGTAACACGGGTGTTATCTGGGAGCCCACACAAGCTTGGCTGGAAAACATGACTTCAAAGCGGTGAATTGCAAGGATCTGCCTTTGCTCACCAGGTCACACAGGGCTGGGCTGGACTGGGGCGGGTGCCGTCTGCCAGGGAGAGCCCATGCGGGTGCCACAGCCCTGGCATGGTTCTGGGAGCCTCCCAGTGCCACCATCTCCACATCCATCCACCAAAGCAGTGGCTGGAGGGTATGTGACCAGCCATGCCCCCGCTGGCACAGTCCAAAGGTGGAACCAGCAGTACTGTGGGATGTGGCTCATCTCTCTTGATAGGAGGATGGATCCAGTGCCCTGCTTACCCTTCTTCTGGATGATGACCCTGAGGAGGGGGTTAGCAGAGGACAGGGCTTTGTGGTAGTTGTCATCATTGTTGATGGGCAGGAGGTCGCCGTGAATGTCCGTGTAGCCCAGGAGAACGTCCACCCGCGGGATCTGGTGCACTGTCTGCAGCAGCTGGTAGAAGTCCTGGAAGCTGCCGGCGCCGGAGCGCTTCATGGCGAACCGGCGAAATTCAGCGTCGAACTGCAGAGGAGGGCGAGGAAGAGGAGGAACAGAGTGACTCTGGGCAGGGCTGGCTCCGGCCGGCAGGACCGATGCAGGCAGGGCACCACAGAGAGCTGCCCTGGGGCAGGCAGAGCCTCGGTGCTGCCGGCTCCGGAGCCTGGCAGCACCACGGCAGCAGTGCCAGTCAGGAAGAGCCCGTCCCAAAAACAAAGTAAAAGGAGCGAAGCCGTTTTCCTGCCCAAACACTGAAGTGATGGGGCAGAGAGATGGCCCTGCGGCAGAGGAAGGACCCTGTGGCCGTACCACCAGCCGTGGCAGACTCCGTGCTGCCGGGAGGCCCTTCCCTGCGACACGGGCGCTGCCGTAGCACCTGGTGAGCAACAGCGCTAATTAATGCCTCCTTCCGTCACGACGAAGGGGAAGCCAATTAAGAACAGGCTGAGGAACACTGCGAGGATCGCGCTGCCCGCGGGGGTCACACCCCAGCTGTCGGGGCAGGCGGTGGCCACTACGTCCTGGGAAAGAGGGCACCCTGCACCCTGCCGGGGGTCCCGAGCAGGCAATGGCACAGCTGGGCGAGTGCACAGCTGGATAAGGGTGCAGAAAGGGAGTGCACACATCTGGGTGAGCACAGGGATGGCTGGGTAGGCACAGGTGGATGATGGCGCATAGCTGGGTGAGGGCACGCATCTGGGCAATGGTGTGCCAGGTGAGCACGTATCTGGATAAGCAGACACGTCTGGAGGACACCACAACTGGGCGAGCGCACAAGCATGCAGGTGTGCACATCTGGATGCACTACAGGGGCTCGTCCCTTGCTGGGGGTGCACATCTGGGTGATGGCATAGCCGGGGATGCTCATGCCTTGGCGAGCACGCACATCTGGGCGAGTGCACATCTGGGCGAGGTGTGTCCCCGGGGTGACCGCACACCCAGCGCACCCGCACCGGCGGGGCACTCCGCACACCGGGGCTGCAGGAGCGGCGCACCGGCGCTCTGCGCATCTGGCGAGCGCTC
>WEIT01000541.1:351896-450795 GCA_013389985.1 Dryoscopus gambensis
CCCGGGCACCGCACCCAGCCGGGCGGCGGGCGGCCGAGGCCCTTCCTGGGGGTTTGAGGGCGCGTTCCCGTTGAACGGGAGGCACAGCGCTGCGCACGGCGGGCTGGCGGGGCTCGTGGGGTTGAAATGCAGAAGTGCCACTTCCCCCTGAGCCGCAGGACACGAGAGCTGACGCGTGAGCGCTGCTGGAGCAGCTGCGCTCCGTGTCCCGCTGCTCCCACGGGCAGTGCTCCCGCAGGAGGGTGTGTGGCCTTCACAGAATCAGTAAACTTGGAAAAGACCTCCAAGATCATCAAGTTCGACCTTCGACTAAATGCTACTATCCCTACTAAGCTACATTGTGAAATGTCATGTCTATACTCATTTTTTGAAGAGTTCCAGGGATAGTGACTCCACCGTTTCTCTGGGTAGCCCATTCCGATGCTTAACCATTCCTTCAGTGAAGAATTTTTTCATAATATCAAACCGGAGACTGCCCTGCAAACTTACGGCTGTTTCCCCTTATGCTGTTGCTAGTTGCCTGGGAGAAGGCCTGATTCCCATGCTTGTGTGGTGATTACCCAGAAACAGGCTCCGTGTGCTTCCACCAGCTGCTGTGGGACAGCTCCTGATGAAGAGCTGCTGGGTCCCATCGGATGGGGTGTAACAGATTTACTTGACACCACCTCTGGTGCTTATCAGATTAGATGGAACTCCAAACCTCAGTTTCTGAGAAACACAAATGTTTTTGTTGGGACTGTAAAAGAGACAGCATGTAACCAAGGTCTTTGCCCAAGGGACTTTGTATTCTTCTGCAAGTTTGCACCTCAGTAATATCACACTTGGGCATTCAGTTGTTCTCATCACTTCAGCTGAATTTAGATGTGCACAATTCCCTCTGCACCTTAGTGCGTGGGATGCTCCCAGCTCCATGCCTCTCTCCATCAGCTGTAAGTTGTGTTGGTTAGTGCTTGGCAGAGCAAATAATCCTATTCTTTGTTTTCTTTCTCCAAAGCCTGAAGAGGACCAAAAGCTAATTTATTCTGGGAAGCTGCTGCTTGATCACCACTGTTTGGGAGAATTGTTGCCAAAGGTATAAAAAAGTATCTTTTATGATGTGCTGAGATATATCCAGAGAAGTAATTTTTTTAACAGATCTTCCCTTATATTTCAGCATGGAGAGCTGCATGCTCTTCATTTGGTGTACAACTTCAAGACTCCTGTAAATATGCAAGAAACCAAATCAGAGGTAATTAGACTGAAGTTAATTCTGAATCTTGGACTCGTAACTAAAAACGAGAAGTGTTGGATAGCCATTTTAAAGTTCCCTGTTACTGCAGGTTTTCCCTATTAGTGCAACAGCAGCATTACTTTGTGATAATTTGGTTGGGAATGTGAGAGTGTATTTGGATTAAGCTTAGTAAACAAATTGCCTCTACAGATCATTAGTAAAGATTCTCATGGCATCTGTTTAAAAAATATCAGATCTAGTTGTGACCTGCTGCTCAGGGGAGAAATCCTTCCTGGTAAATTCAGTTTTATTAAATAGAATGTGACTTGTCATGTCCCAGGCACTCTTGGACAGATTGAGCTTGTGGTCAGAAGAGAGAAGTAGAGGGAAGTGTTTCTGATCTGTGTTGGGAGGGAAGAAGGCTGAGAGCTGCAGACACTTAGGCTGCTCCCATTAATGACTCATCTTTGGCTTCCTCTCTGCAGGCTCAGCCTTAGTGCTTGAGCTTGGTATGGACTGGTCTCGAGTACAAATGGCCAAACCCCATTCTTTCTTTTAAGTGGCTGGGCAAAGGTTTCTAGAGGTGTGTTCCTGTTGCCCATTATAGGCAATATGAGTGACCCCTGCCCATGCCTGGTGGTTGCAGGGTGTGAGCCAGCTTTGGCTGGATGTTAGACAGATGTATCACCACAGGACAGCTCTTGGACTCTGTGTACAGCAGTTTGTGCAAGCACTACAAATTTGCCATAGGAAAAAGCCAAAGTGTCTTTTATATTTTATATTTTTATAGCCAGATGGACACTGAATGTGTGCATAAGTAACAAACACAGTATAGATGGTGTGAAAGAGAAGAGTAGCATCAAATCAGTTTTGCATCCAAGTCATTTTGTTGCAGGAGCTTTACTGATAGAGGTGCTTGTGGCATGGTGCCCAAGAGCAGGGGCAGCGCTGAGAGGTGCTGTGCAGGACTAGGTGTTAAGACAAGGGCACATTCTGTGGGCTGCAGCCTTTATGCAAAAAGTGTGTGTGGTGTCCTGAGTGAACCTCACTGGCTGCATTGCTGTCTGCAGGTTAAAGCTGATCAGCCCAAGTTACCATCAGAAGCCAGGCAGGAACCATCTGTGTCTTCCTCAAATGGTGGAGGATCGAGGAGCTCTTCAGGTGGCCACTCTTCAGCAGAAGCCAGTAATGGGTAAATACAATTTTATGTACATCTTTAAGATTTTTGAAATTATATGTGTGCGTTTGATGCCAGCTTCTTATGCCACAGACTGTCTTAAATCCATAGAACATGGGCCAAATATGGTGAGGCTTTATATAAAAGCTTTAGTGGATGTAGAATAATTTGGATTGGAAGGGAACCTTAAAGGCCATCTAGTCCAGCCCTCTGCCAGGAGGGATGCCTTCCACTAGATCAGGTTGCTCTGTCCAACCTGGCCTTGAACACTTCCAGGGATGTGGCATCTAAAGGAAGATGCACTGCTCTGTTAGTTGAAAATCTTCCCTTTATTCATGTGAATAAAGGGGTGTCTTTAATAATCTAGAAAGGAGAATTAATTTTGTATTTGGGTGCATAAAATGGCAGAAGCTATTTACACTGTTGTGTAATAAATTACTCTTGCCGTTTGTCCAGTGTTTGCTAATGAGTGTGTTCAAATTTTGACCAAGGCTGGAAACAACTCAGCGTCCCTTCCAGAGCGTGGCTCCTGGCTTCTCTGCTTACACAACCTACAGCATGCTTCAGATGTCCTGGTTCCAGCAGATTTATGCAAGACAGTATTACATGCAATAGTAAGTGTTCTATTCCAAGCTGCCAGTAGGAAGTAGAAACTGTAGTACAAGAAATTTGAGAGCTCCTGGCAATTCTTCCTCTTTTGATGGTGCTTGGAGGCTTTTTCATTGTAACTTGTGCTGAATGTTGTGGGCATGTACCCCATACTGTGTTGCTGTTCAGGCCAGTGGTTCTGAATCTTGCCCGTTGCATATCTGACTCTCCATTGGGAGGGCAGGTGTCTCTAGAGTGAATCTGATCCTGCTGATGAGCCTTTGCTCTTTTTTTGGCTGCTCAAAGTAGCCAAAAAAGACAGCATTGACTGGAAATCAGTCAAAGGTCAAACTGAGACTTGCAGAAGGCTTTTACACTATCTGCAGATTGTTCTAAATATATTTTTAAGTATAGATATTATTGTTCATAAAGGGGAAGGTGCCTGGTTTGACTTGTTGAAGTCACTATACAGCTGTTACGGGTAGAACTAAAACTTGTTTTTAACCCTTTTGTAGCATCTAAACTTGATGCTTTCTACTTGCAAGTGATCTGACTCACAGACAGATGTTCAGGGCCTGTGTGAAGTGTGACTAAGCCTCATTCTGTACTTTGTTCTCTGGTTCCAGCTTGGCTTCTACTGCTGCATCTTCTGACCCATCCCATGCACGGCGTTCTCAGGAGATACCAGTGGCACCAGTGACACCTCCAGCTCCTCTCCCAGATCCATTTCCTGCCCAAAACCAGCCTGGAAACCAGAATGTTGCTGCTCAGGTTAATGCAGTGGCTGATCAGAACTTGAGGATGAATGCCCAAGGGGGGCCCCTCATGGAGGAAGATGAGGAGGGTGGCAATCGAGACTGGTTGGACTGGCTCTACTCAGCAACACTGTTATATGTTTTTGTCAACATGGTCTATTTCTACTCCAGTATCAGCAGACTCCTCCTCGTTATGGGTGGCACTGTTCTGATGTATCTGTAAGTGTATGGTGTTAATATTTGCTGTTCAGAAGGGTTTCACTGAAGTACTGAGCTCTGTGCTGTGCTCAGCTCCCTGGCAGTTGAGCTTCATAGGACTCTTGGACCTGGAAGGGGCAAACCACTCCTCCATACTCAGTATTTAGAAAAAAGATAATTATGCCTATCCCTGGATAAATGAAGAATGTGGCTGATCTCACTGGGGTTTTGCAGTTTCTGGTGTGGCTCTCTTTCTAGTTCAGAAAACTACTTGAAACCAAAGTAACCCCTGTTGTAAAGTTCTAGTAACTCAGCAGCGTAGAGCAGACAGACCTGTAGGTTGAGTGTAGAAAATGATAGTTTCCTGTTGGGAAACAAGTGGTTGAAGTCTGGGAAGAGGGTCTTTCAGTCATGCATCCCTGCAGTTTTTCTGCAGTGTTGCCCCTCGGGAGAGCAGACCAGGCTGAACTGAAAGGAGTGTCCTGAACTGCCTTTGAACCTCTCTGGGTGGGGGGATGTAATTAGGATAATCACACGGTAATGATGATGGACCCTTGGCTGCCATGCTTGCAGTGTCTTGTCTGAGAAAGATAATCTGTCCTCCAAAATTCTTTGATCACCCATGGAACAAGTGACTTAGGTCTCTGGATTGTAGGTCTAGGAGTTAAAACTGGAGCAGCTCTTCCAACATCTATGTAGACTTGGAGAGTGAGGGTTAATTGTTCCACTGAAAGTCCTTAAATTTTACTGTTGCTAGTTGCCAGCAGCTCTGAGCAGTCAGATGTGCAGCTGTTGTGTAACAGGATGAGTAATGTTGAAACAGCATTAATTAATTAATAATTAACCTATTGCCTTTCCCAGGCATCATGCTGGATGGTTCCCATTTAGACGAAGACCAGTTCAGCCCTTCCCAGGCAATGTTCCTCCTCAAGCTGCTCTAAACCAGGACCAGAACAATAACTTACAGGTATTGTCTTGCTATATTTTTAAACCATAAAACCCTGTGAAGTCTTGCTTTTGGTTTAATAATTATGTATAGTAGAAAAAAACCTTTTCTTGAAACTTCTGTGAGAGACTGTCTTCCATGGGGGGAATAATTGCCACCCAAGTCCTCCACTGGTGTAGCAAATTCCTTTGTTGTCCAAAATATTTCAGGATGAATTTTATCTTTTAGCTGCTTCTGTCCTTTAGGAAGTTGTAATGGGCAATGGTTTGTGACAGACTGGGACTGAGGGCAGGATTCAGGCTACACCTCTGTAGGATTTGGGTCTAGAAGCAGTCTGAGTCTTTGATTTCAAGCTGACAGTTCTGATGGCAATGAAAGTTAATTAGCTGTAAATAACATAATTCACTGATCAGGTGCTTGATGGCCATCCTGGACAGTGTTCTTGGACACCAGGGTGAGTTAACCAGTACTGCCAGTGTGCAGCTTGGGTTTTTGACTTTGTATCTGGGGCTACTTGAAAAATTTTATATTCAAACAGTGACATTTGGGCAACAAAAACACACAGTTTGATGCCTGATTTTTGTAATGCATTTCTGAAATTCTCCTTTACCAAATATTGTTTATTTTGGCAGGGAGAAAATGGAGGCAGAACAAATGAGTCTGAGACACCTCCTGATGAGGGACAGGCTTTCCAAGAGCTGCAGCAGGCCAACCCTTCTCTCGTGAGCACGGCGTGGGTTTTTTTCAAGACTTTCTTTGCCTCCCTCCTTCCAGAAGGGCCTGGACTGACCCGAAACTGATTTGTCACCAATCTGCTTGTCTGAAACTGCGGTGGACACCCGAGAGAACTGGATAGCAACTCCAGACCAGGCGTGGAAAGGGATGGCACTTCCTCTGGCTTTCACTGACCAAGCAAATAAAGCTGCAAGAAGCCTTACATCGTTACAGCCTAGAGACTGAGATGCTTGTCCTCATTCCAGAGAACTTTGTTCCATAGCATTTATTAGGTTTAGGTACCTATGTAGAGGCTTGGCATTGTGGACTTGTGCACTAAAGGCACAGGCTCTGAGCAGGTGTGCAAAAACCTTAGGGAAGCAAATTGCTTCTTCTGTGCAATGTGATTCCTGTTGGAATGTTTCAAATGCTATTTTAATTACACTGAGTGTAGGATCTCAAACAAAAATTGCTAGATATGCATTAGCAGATTTTTAGGAAAGATCTATTGTTAAATTGCTTCAACAATATCTTGAATTTTCTTTGTAAATATTTTCCTATGAAGAATGTATTGTGCACTCTCCTTGTTGGACAATGTAGAGGACTGTAAGACAGTGACCTGAATAAGCAATTACCTCAGTGGAGTTGCAAACTAAATTTCATGTTGCCAAATTCAGATAATTTGAATTCAAGACTTAATTTCCCTTGCCCTTGCCCCTTCCCCCTGCCCTGCTGCCAAATCACGGGGGAAGAGTAAGTGTGTTTGGGTCTAAATATATTTAGCAAAAAACTTATGCAAAATGTAAACATCTTCACTGCTTTTGGATGCAAATTTAAAGCGGTCTAGTTCCTGTATTCAACTTTGCATTCTCACTCCAGTGCAACTCTCTTGTATTACTCACTGTGTTCCCTTTAATTTCTGATATGGTTAAGGGCTGTTTTGCAATAAAGTTTGCAGGCATTTACATCCACACCTGTATATATCCTCTACAGCAATCAGAAGACTACCTGTGCAAAGCACAGCATCTGCTCTTGCCTGGTTTTTATTGAAAAATCATGATGAGGGAGTTGGGAGAGGAGGGGAAAATGTGCTTCCAGAGCTTTAAACTCAGTTCTGTGCCCAGCTGTGTTCTTCAGCAGCCTTTAGCAGGTGAGGAGCCTTGGCTAGCTTGGAGTTTGTTTGCTCATGGAAAGCTGCTAACAGAAAGGCCATGGACATCTTGAAATGGGTAATTCTGTAGGTATTTGGAAAGCTGGGCTCCTTGAACCCTGCTCGTGACTCCTGGTGGAGTTGCAGTGTTCCCTTGGCTCGGGGTTTTAATTTGGCTTGAAATGTGCTGTCTGGGAACAGGTGCCTCCAACTCCTGGAACTTGTCATTCTCTTCCTCTGCTGCCTGCCCTTGGCAGGACAGTTTGTTTAGGATTGTTTTGGCAGGGCCAACACATACCAGTTGGGACAAGTAGTTGTAGCAGCTAATGCTTGATCCTGCCGCTTCAGATCAGACTGATGCTGGACGTGGTTTGTTGGTGTTACCTGTGGAAGTGACTTAATCCTGGTGGTGTTTTTTATTTGAAAAAATTCCTTTCTGGGCTTGTTCTGCTGCCAAATCTTCAGTTTGCTGGAGACTTGGAGGATGGGTAGGACAGTGGTAAAATAGTCTAAATATTTAGAATGAAAAAATTTGAGAGGAGGTCAGTTTTGTTACCCCAGGTATATCCTGCATAAGCCTTTGAGGATGTTCCTGGAGGAGGTGTCCATTCTTTCTTGCCTTGGTAATGCTCTGGGAATTGCATTTCTGGAACAAAGGCATCCCCAGGCTTTTGCACCCTCACAGCCTGTGGTCCCTGTGCCCTACGTAGGCACAGGGTGAGTGCCAGGTGCCAGCCATTCCCCCACGCTGGACACAGCTGCAGCTCACACAGCAGCTGCACCCCGAGCTGCTGCACAGGGTGTGTTCCACAGCCACGGGTATTTTGTGGATCATGGATTTCTCTCCCTCGGGGTGTAGCACACCATCACTCGGGTGTCTTGGCAAAATGCCTAAATCAACTGAGCTGTGCCTGTGCTCAGGCTTAGCAGGAGAGGGCAGTTCCTGGCAGCCAGAAATAAACTGGCTTGGTGTGGTTGGGGCAACGAGCACAGAGTGCAGGATTACTTGTGAAATCTCTAATCTGAAAATTCATCAGAGACAGCAAAACATCTGTTGTCTTGTGGCTTTTGCTGTTTCCAGGAGCAGGCAGATGGGTTCAGAACTAGTTGAAAAACCAATGAAGTGTAGCTAATGCCACTGCAGGGATGCAGTGGGAGACCTGGACCTTAGAGAACATTTTCTTAATGGCCCTGTGAAACATATAACCCCTGCCATTGGGGTGGAGGGGAGCCGTGACTGCAGCAGAGGACGCATAATGAGAAAGTAAATCCCGTGTAATCCTGCAGAGGCAGCTGCCAGTGGTGCACCCGGGCAGGAGCACTGGGATGTGAGGGAACAGTGCCTGGCTGAGGGCTCCAGGCCCCTGTGACTGAGCCAGCCTGGGGTCATGTGGAGTTAGGAGTCTGGGGTGGCCCTAACCCTGTCACTGACCCCTGACCAGTGGAGACCTCTGGTTGCCTGAGGCAGCCTGGGAGTAAGGAGGGATGAGTGAGGCATGAAAGTAACTGAGGCAGCTCAGCTTGGGGGGATATCAGTGCACATACCTACATAGGGAGCTATGCAAGGAAGGGGATGGAGCCTGGATACCAGCTGTGGGTGACAGTGAGCACGGCCCTCAAGATGAGAGAATCCAGGCTAGACATATGGAAAACATTAGCCTTGAATCTTCCAGAGCAAGACTGCAAGAGCAAGACTGTCCCCTCTGCTGGGACAGAAGTTGCAGAGATCAGAAGCGGCCTTGAGGCTGTGGGTTTAAGAGGCTGGGTTTGCCTTGGCTCACACTTCAAGCTCTGATTCTGCTGCTGGTTTAGCTCCTCTGCATGCTTGTGAGAAGAGCTGTGTGCGGATGTGCTGGAGCAGCACTGCTGCAGCACGCTGCCTGTTCAGCCTGTGTTGTGCTCCTGGGAGCAGGCACGTTGTGGCAGTGCAAGTCCTCTGAAGGTCCACAGGGTGGCAAAGTGAGCAGCAGGATAAAGCCAATTCCTCTGCTGCTGTGTCCCCTGATACACTCTGGCGTCCGCTCCTGGTTGACAGCGGTTCTCTGTCCCCACTGAGAAACAAGTCGGGGAGAAAGGTACAATCTGTTTTTCTCAGACACCTTTGTTCTTGTTGTGGAAACTCCTAACAGGCTGCCTACTTAGGGAACCACTCCTGTTTGTCACTGCGGATGTGGTCTTGTCCTCAGGTCCTGCAACATAAATCTCATGAGAATGAAACTGCTGCTGAGCAGATAAGCTGGTGTTGGTTGTGTGTTTGTTTGTGTGTGGTTTCCTCTTTTCTCCAAAGAGCTGTTTCACTTATGTGCTTACTTGCCTGTTGTCCCTGTTCTCAGCAGCCAGGGACATCCCAAAAGCCCAGCTGAGTGTTACAACCTCCCTCTGGTCTTTACCCAGTGATCCATTTCTATCTGTGGGATTTGCAAAGCAGTGCACACAAACTGTGTCTCCTCAGAGGCCGTCCCGGCTGCTCCCCCACTGTGTTACCAAATGTGCCGACTGCATCTTCGTCACCTCCCTCCAGCCCTTCTGCTGCACAAGAATAGCTCTTGAAATGCCTGCTAGTGTTTAATGTGGTGTGAATTTCAAATGGAATGATATAATGGGGGTGGAACCGGTTCTGGTGTACAGCTGGGTCACAAACCTGCAGTGAGGGGCTTGAGGTCAGCTCACATTCAGCTGCCTGCCTGGGAGGGTTGAACACATCCTGGGAGATATTGCTTCTGGGCTCATGTTTTGTGTCTGTTCAGTGGCCTGTGCTGCAGAAGAGCCTGCCCAGTTTCTTACAATAGCACTGAAAGTTGCATTTGCTGCTCTTTCAGTCCAGATTTGGCAGTGCAGGGTCAGTACCGCAGAAGTACAGCTGGCTGCACTTCCAGGTGCAACCCAGCTGCCCTGGGCTGTGAAAAGCCTGGGCTGCCTTAGGGCCACCTGTGTATGCCAGCTTATTTTTTCTTTTTAGAGGCTGTTATGGATGATACCGGTACAGAAGAGAAGGAATTGAGTTGGCTTCAGGAGAATTTGGAGTTGCAGTGGGGGAGCCCTCTAATGTCCCTGAGGTGAGGACATTACCCAATGAGACTCCTTGAGATTGAGAGCCCTCACTTTATCATGTGATTGTGGATTCCAGGTTACTCTTGCTTTCTAAAATTTTGAGACCTTTTGTGTAACTCGGGTGGTACCGATTTCATTTGGCATCACAAATCTGTATTCAAATGTTGGCATAGCTTTAATTGATTTAACTGGTTTGTAAAGTAAATCTTATTTGAATACGTTATTTGTCTCAATTTTATAAACCTGTAGGACAGATGGGAGCAGTGGTCTTGGGGCTGACCCTCTCGCCATCCCAGGGCTGACCTGCTGTGTGAATTCTGGCAGTGGTGCTGGAGCCCATCCTGCTGACGGGTGCAGCCAGGGTACCTGGAGGGCTCTCTCAGGAAGCATCTGCAGGGTAACACCAAATGTTTTGGTCAATGCAGCACAAAGATTAATGGCACTGTGAGGTACCTCTGCCCTGGACAACGTGGGCAAAAACAACCCCATTTATAGGACACAGTCCACAGCAAGGTGGTGAGTACACATGTGCACACACGGCCTTCAGATAAGGCCTTACACAGCAAATATTTATCAAAACATCTTCCAGCATCCCCTTTGCAGCTTGGGTGTTTAATTTTGTTTGGGGTTTAAAGCCTGCCCTGCCTCCCGCTAGCCAAAATTACCCTTTCCTTAGGCTTTTAAATCTGACCTGACTTGTCCTAGCCTGACCTTGCACTGGGAGGAGGGTGGGCTATGGTGTCCCTGCTGCCCTGGCCTCTGCCTGGTTACTCCAGGACAAGGATGCTCACAGCATCTCTGTGTTCCACATGCTTTTGCTATTGTAGGCAGAAAGTTTCCAGCCTTCCTGTTCCCACTGGAGGTCAATGCCCGGCAGTTCCCTGTCCTCCTTTTCTCTGAGCTCTGCTTGTCTGCTGACAGCAGACTCTGCAGCAGTGCTGGGGCAGGGGGAGCTGGCCTGTAAGGGGGCTGTAAATGCACTGGATCTACCAGGACCAGCGCAATGGGTCTGTGGTCTTGGGCTTTCTGCTTTATCTGCCCTGGGACACTGGTGACAAGTACCCCTGTATCAAAATGCCCGTTTTCCCTTTCCCCCATGCTGGTGTGAATTGCTGCCCTGGGTGAAGAGGTGGTTGTGGCCTCCTGGGGCCTGCAGGATTCCCTCTGTGCCAGATGTTGGCCACTGTGCCCACATCCCTTGAACTGAGAGCTGTGGGACAGAAAATAGAGCTGTTAGATGGTTAAATCCCCTTGAATTCAAATCCTTTTGTAACATGCCCATGCTCTTCGCAGCTGCCCTGGGAAGAGCTCTCCCAGCCAGGGCAGCGGGGATGCCGTGGCAGCTGAGATGGTGCGACGTGGGAGCTCTGCTGCTCAAGCACCTGCTGTCTTTGTGCGTTGTGTTTCCAACAATTAGCTGTTCATTTATGAAGCACTTTGGGCTGGCAGCAGGCAGCCTGTCCATGGCCACCGTGCTGCTCTCCTGGAGAAGCCTGGAGGAAGCTGCAGATGCTCGGCTTCCCTCGGCAGGTCAGTGACCGTGAGTGCCTCCTGCGGGGTACCCGAGGCCATTCACTTTCTCAACTCAGGAAGAAAACAGCACGGCAGGGTGGGGGCTGCTGGACAGCAGGGTCCCCGCAGGAAATGTGCTCACCCTGCACAGGGAGGATGAGGCATCTGCCAGGGAGAGGAGGGAGGCTGGCACCTCGTCTCGCTCAGGGGGCTGAGGGTGCTCCTGCAGCACTGCCAAGTTCTCACCTGTCCTTATCCATCAGTCTTTGCTGGCAGAAAGGTTCACAGGAGCTGTTGCGAGCCTCTTGGCTGAAATAAACCAGCACTGTTTTGTCCTGGAGTTAGTTTTGGGATTGGGACAGGCTCCAGCAGCACAGCAGAGGTGCAGGAGGACAGTGGTGTACAGAGCACAGGTGTGCACATGGAGTGCATCTGAACTTGGGTCTCTGATGTTCCCCAAACAGCAGCTGAGAGTCTGGGTGCATGAAAAACTCTGCCTTAGTGGGATGGTGGCAAATCAAAGACTGTTCACAAACCCAGCCAAGAGGCGAAAAGCATCCCAGTCCTGTGGTCATGGAGCTTTCCAGGGATGTGGGAGGTGTGGGTTCACCCAGTGGGAGCAGGAAATACCCTCTTCCCAGGAGAGTGCCTCAGTTTCCCCACAGTATGTATAAAATCAGTGGAAGGGGGAGCAGTTAACGATGTAAGTCCTTTCAAACAGGGCTTTGCTGGGGAATTACTGCAGGAATGCAAAATAAAGGAATATTTCTGCATGAAGAAAAAATGATGAACTGGCTTGAGGCAGCATGTGAGGCTGCTGCCTCGACTTCACCCTCTTCCACTCTCCATCCCCCTCCAGCTTTTTCTACCCATCCTGGTGTGTACATGTCCTGAGTAAAAGCAGTCTTGGCAGGAGCACCAAGCCCTGCAGCCCAAACTCCTGCTGAGGGAGGAAGGCAGCGTGCGACATGAAGAGTGTTAAGGAAACTATAGGAAGATTAGGAAATGTGTGATGAGTTTTGATAAGTGGAGGAAGCAGGTCATGTCCTGCTTCGAGTGGGCTCCGCTGGGGGTATGAAAGCAGCTTCTGCCTCTGCCAAGAACCACTTGGTCTCATCAGCGCTCTCTGCTCTGGCCGAAGATGTGCTGGACTGGCAGGATGATGCTGGGGACCTTCAGCATCTTGCTAGTGCTTGTCCAGGCAGCAGCAGGATGTGATTTTGGGCCCTTCCCCTACAGAGCCACAGGGATTGTCTGCAGGATGACCAAGCCCGCGGCATTGCTGCGTAAGTGCCCGCTCTTTGGGGCTGCCTTCGCCCCGTCTCTGCCAGAAGTTAGTGACAGATCAGCCAAGTGAGGGGGTTTTTTGCTTCTCTGTCTCTTGTGTAAACACCTGCCTGGGAGCACAGGTTGAAGCATGGGCACCTGAACTGAACAGGTAAAGGAGCTTGAAAATCATCCCCAGCCCCTCTCCTCAGCCCAAGGGTTTAGTGCTGTTGTTGTTGGGGCTTGGGATGATGGAAGAGCTTGAACAAATGTGTGTTTGATTTCTCTCCTCATTGCAATCTCATCTCTTGGGGTTGCTGAGCAGAAGGGGGGAAGCATTTTCTCTGCTGCTGTGGGCTTATTTGGGAGTTTTGCAGGTGGGGGAAGAACTCAGTTCTTCTGTGGAGGGTGGGCACAGCTCTGTCCTGTCCCATCCGACAGTGGTACGTGTAGAGAAAGATGTATTCATGCTGGACCAAACTAGGAGAAGGTATTTCTGGAAGGAAAACATCCTGTACAAGCATCCTGTGCCTGAGGCTGGATAACGTTAGGAAAATGGGCACAGAAACTTGAGTATCAGAATTTTTTCTTTGTAGACCCAAGAGCTGACTGCAATACAAGTAAGCAGCAACAAAGCAAAGCACTGAGGTAAAGTCAACAGCTTGTGTGGTGTAAGGATGAGCACGGCCTTGACCTTTCCAAAATCTGCTCCTGAGGTGTGTGAAAGCTGGCCGAGATTCTCTGGAGACAGCTCCCACTGGTGGCTGTCGAGCCACACGTGCTGCTGTCCCGTGCTGCCATCAGCTGTTACAGTTAGGGATTTTTAATTTTTTTCATTTACTCTGAAACTACTTCTACTGCTTCCTTAATCTAACAGAAATGCCTCAGATAAAAGCCTTCTGTAGTGCTTTAATGCAGAGTGTGGATCTGGCTTTGCAGCCAGGAGAGATTGCAGTTTGACATCTTTGCCCTTTTCTTCCACCGACAGTGAACCAGGAAACAGCCCAGGTCATTCAAGCAGCCTTCAAAAATGCCAATTTCCCAAACATCACTGGGGAAAGGTCCGTGAGGCTCCTCGGCCGGATGGCTTATGGACTGACCAAGTGAGTATCTCCGTGCCTCTGTGCCAGGGGAGGTGACGGGGAGAGAGGGGAACACAAACTGGCCTCCAGCAGTTCCTGGTGAAAGCAAAGGTCTGGACTGGGACAGACAGTTTTGGATCTAAGCCTCACAAACAATTTGCATGCTGAGGTTTAGGCTGCTATGTGTTATTTAAGAGTTATTTATTTTTCCAACCGAGTGGGCAGCCAGAAAGGCAGCGTGTAGAGCTCATTTCTGACAGTGGGGATGGACAGTAATGTCCCTGCGGGCTGGGGCACCTGTGGCCACCGATGACAGATAGTGCCCAGGCACACTGAGAGGCAGAGGGCACCCATCCAGGGCTGCCAGAGCCACCCCTGTGAGCAGGATGTCACTTGGCTGCACTTTGTGATAAGCCAGGCTGGGTGTCGCTGTGTTACTCACTTTTATTTTGGAACCACAAATTCAGTGGTGCATTCCCAGAACAGACTTCCTGCCATGACCACGGCCTCACAAAACACTGCAATAAAACAGGGCTGCATTGCTCCATGATTCCTGTTTAAAGCATTCCCTGACCTTGTATCCAAATATTGTGAGGGAGGCACAGTGCACAAAGGCCAAGCAAAAGCATCGCTGTCACTGTCCTTGTGCCTGGCCCTGGGATTTGCAGAAGCTCTGGAGTCTGGCATTGGTGTGGGTCCCTCAGAGATCCCATTCCTCAGGAATAAACCTGTCCTGCCCAATCACAGAAAACAGCTCTGGGCTGGGGACAAACTGTGTTTCTGTTGTTTCTAGCATCCAGGTCAACGATTTGTCCATAGAGAGGAGCGAGGTGGAGCTCAAGGAGGACAATGCCATTCACATTGCCATTAAAAACGTGACAGCCTTGTTCAAAGGGACCCTCACCTATGGCTATGCCGGGGCCTGGTTGTAAGTACCTGGCTCTGGGGGCTGCTGGGCCCCACAGCCCAGCTCCTGCTGCTGCCCACGGGACTGGCCCATGGCACAAGTAGAAGTGAGAGGGCTGCACTTCCCGGTCTCTCTGGCAGTGGCAGCATTGATGATTGCCTGAGGCAGGATTTTATTCTCTAGCAATGCTTCTAAGCCCCATCACTGCTCTGCTCATCTTGCTTTCTGCTTTTCTGTCCTCACCTTGCATGACGAGACCAGATGGCCAAAGCATACGAGTTGACTTCTTCCCTCCACTTTGTTGCTCTGTAAAGTCTGAGAGGATAAAAAGGGGGTTTAATCCTCCTAAGTGCCACTAAGGCAGCAGTTTGCAATGATTTACAGCCAGAGTACCTGAGATGGGCTGTGGTATGCTGGGGGTTTTCCCACTGCAGGGCAAGGACTGATGTGAGAGGTGTTATAAAATGCACATCTGTCAGGGAGAAGCTGCTCCTGGCACAGGTTCCTAAATGTCACCTTTTCTGCCATTACAGTTTGCAGCTTTTTCATTCAGTTGATTTTGAAATTGAGTCTTCCATTGACCTGCAGCTAAGCACCAAACTGAGTAAGTATGTTACAACAACCAAACTTTTTGCAATATGACTTAATTCCCTCCCCACACTGGTTTGTGGGCTGCATGTACTGTTCAGGTTCTCCTGGGTCATGTCAGAGGACAGCTGAGTCTCTGATGGCAGGAGCTAGGCAGCTGGCAGGCATCCAGATGCAGCATGAAGAAGGGTGCCTGGCAGACCAGCTCAGCTGGAGCTGTGAGCAGAAGCCCTCGGTCCAGGTGCAAGGTAGCCCCATCTGTCCCGACCTGGCAGGGTCTGGGATCTTTTGGAAACGTCCCCCAGGAGATGTGGGGAGCCCTGACTGGCCCTCTGCAGTGATGCCCTGCTCCAGCCCTGAAGTGTCTGCCATGATGAGTGCACTCATCCTTCTCATCTAAGTAACAAATCTTTTTCTTTTTTCTTTTTCCTTTCATCCCACGCAGCATGCCAAAAGGACCAAGTGGTTCCTGATGCCTCAGACTGCTACCTGACTTTCCACAAACTCACGCTTCACCTCCAAGGAGACAAGCAGTGAGTCTGTCCCCTTTCAAAATAGAGATTTATTGTCCCCCTGCTGGCCCCCAAATGCCACCCACTCAAATGTGCAGACCACGGGTGGTCCTTGACTGTGCTCCCTGTCTTACACAGACCTGGCTGGCTGAAGCAGCTCTTCACGGATTTCATCTCCTTCACTTTGAAGCTTGTCCTCAAGAGGGAGGTAAGATCAGCCTGGGGGCAGAAGAAAGCTCTGTGCAGCTTTGTAAGCCACACACTTCTCTTGCCCACAAGACAGTAGCAGTGTAATGTTAGTGCTCATGAAAAATAAGACAAATAAATTGAATCCACAAAAAAACCCACCAGCTTGGACAAAGTGAGAGGTGTTGCTCACCCTCAGGCTGCTGGACTGTGACGAACAGCCCCCAGATCTCAGTGAGGCTCAGCTCTGCTCTACAATCCAAAATCCTACTCCTTTCCCTAATTTTTTCCCCTCTTTTCCTCATGTAGGTGTGCAAGGAAATAAATGCTGTTGCTCAGACGCTGACAAATTTTATACTTGATTTAGCAGGTAAATATTCTTGGTTTTTCTGCTTTCTTGTTTTATGTGCAACTTTTAACGTTTGAGCCCCAATGGAGCGGTAGCCACATCCATCAAAAATGTCCTTCTAAAATGTGTATGGGATCTCAAGCCCTCAGGCAAAATAAACCTTGGTAATGTTATGTTTGGAATTTTCTGCATCAGGCTGATCTTTAAGGGTGATTGCACAGATTTAAAGACACATTTCAATTCAGAAGGAATTTCTCCTTCAGTATGTACTGGCCAGCTGTGCAGGACACTGCAGGACCAACGTTAGCTAGAACAGGAGCATGCGCTGCAGTATTAGGGATGAGATATTACAGCATCTGGAGATTTTCCCAGTCCCAAATATCAGGAAAAAGGAGTGGAATGTACAACTGAACATAATTATTTCCCAGTGAAGAAATGGAGTCAGCGAGCTGTAGCAGGATCAGCACTAGCATCCAAAGGAGTGGGAACCCTTGTCCCATCCCTGTGTCCTTTTAGAACTCCCAGTCACCTGTACCTAGTCCTAAAAGCGACTGTCACAAGCTCTGCTTAAGGTCCTATTTCTGGTGTGAGGTTTTTGTGTTGTCTTCCTGCAGCCAATTTTGTCCGGGATAAGGACATCATTGTTGACATCTCCCTCGCATCAGATCCTGTAATAAAAGCAAGCTACATAGAGTCCCATCACAAGGTAAAGTAACCCAGGCTGCTCAGAGACCAAACGTTTCCCGGCCGTGGTGTGCTCTGGAGGACTTGGAGGGGCTGGTTCCATGGGGCCCTGCTGTGGCATTGCAGCCCGGGCTGATGCCAGCTTGCTCCCTGCTCTGTGTCCAGCCAGGCCTTTGCCTTGCGGTGGAAATGCAGGTGCTGACTTTTTGTCCTGTCTCCCTGCTGCTTGCTGTGGCCAACACGCTTGTTTTCCTCCACAGGGCCTTGTCCTGTACGGGAACAACTCCAGTGTGCTCAGTGACTCCATTTTCTCCCCGTCGCTGCTGACCGAGTCCCGAATGCTCTACTTCTGGTTCTCTGAGCACAGCCTCAGCTCCCTGGCCTCAGCGGCTTTCTTAGATGGGCGACTGGTGTTGAACCTCACAGGGGAGAAATTGCAGGTGATTCCCAGAGGGGTACCCTCCTGAGGTCATACATCATATTTTGGGGAGAAAGTGACAAATTCACTAAGTGCCGTGTTTTGGTGAGAGCTGGTTTCTGTAGAAGACAGAAATCTACAGGCAGTCCCTGCATGTGATCCTGAAATTAGCGCCTCATCAGGAGTGTGCTCCCAGGCAGTGTTATTCCTTGCAGTGATAACACCAGATGATAGAAACCTTGTCTGCTGAATTGTAAAGGGATTTGATTTTCTGGGGGAGGACTGAGGTAGGGAAAGGGTGAGACCTGGGGGAGCTCAGCCACGACCTGCACTGGGCGCAGGCCCCACCTCAGTGCTCTGGCCTGTCCAGCCTGCACCAGGGGCAACCATAACCTTGTCTTTTGTTTTTCCACAATCTGTTTCTGGTTTGTTTTTGAAGGAGCTGTTTGAGATGGAAGACACAGAAGTGCAGCAGAAGGCAGTGCAGATGGTAACTTTTTGTCCTATTCAGAGCATTTTATGTCAAATGAGGAAATTTCAAATGGATTCCCTTGCATTGTAGCAACTCGGGTCCTTCCCTTGACAATCTGAGTCTTGAGTGGGCCTGATGGAGAAAAACGGGCTGATGGAGAAGCAGTTGTGCTTTGCAAAGAGGATTTCTCCATCTTCCATGCTGGCACAGTTTCTCTGAAACCTGGTTGAGTTATTGGGCTTGTGTGAACAGGAGGAGGAACTGGGGAGTGCAAAAGGAATGCAGCTGTGTGGCAAGTTGGCATGAAATTGGTATTGGAAAAGGCCTGACTTATCCGTTGCTCCTTACTCCATCAGATTTTTCAAGGCACCTCCTATAATGACTCTGTGGCCAAGGTGTGGAGTCTCACCCAGCCCCAGATTTCTCTTCAGCCTGAAGGGGCAGTCGTGAGGTCCTTGGTGGCAGTGGAGGTCACCATCCTTCCCTCAGGAGAAGAACCCCTGGTGGCTCTGTACATGGAGAAGGTCAGTTCTTGCACCTCCTGACTGTGAAGACCTTGGGACAGGCTCTGCCCCAAGTCAGGACCATTCCTGGTGTGCAGGGACACCAATGGCAGGGAGCTCTTTCGGAAGGGTGGGTGGCTAAACCACGGGAGGTGGAGAAGGCAAATCAGTTTATTTTAACACTCCCATCTGTTCCTTAGACATTTGAGGCTGGGAATGATGGTAGTGACCACGTTGGCTCAATGCCCCCTCCATTAGGCCAGCCCACTATCAGTGTGCAAGGTGGTCAAAGCAGCAGAAAGCTCTGGTGAGCCCCCATTAACATTTATTTGACACGGGGTAGTGTCAGCTGAGGTATTTTAGGAGAGAATGAAGGCATCATGGGAATGTATTTATTTGGAAATCTCCTTGTACGCAAATTCTAGCTCAGGTTCCTGCTTAGAGTATAGCTGTGTCTGAAATGGAGATACAGCTCTGAAGAATGTGAAGCTCAAAATATAACCTTTTCCTCTATGTGTGTCTGTATTAAAGTTCCTGATGACACTGTGTTTCACCCCAAACTGCTTTATAGTGAATCTAAGGAAACAGAAAAAAAGAATGCCAGCAGCTTTCCTGTCATGGTTAACATTGCAGGAAAGCAGTGTGTTTGTCCAGTCTTGTAGCCATGGGCTGAGACAGACGCAAAACCAACCCAAATCCCTGCCTGAGGGTAGGGCACACTTAATTTAAAATGTTACACTGTAACTGAGAATAATTGCCTTGCAAGTATCCCATGGTAGCAGGGTGTTAAGGGAAATATGCATGGCTGCTTCTTATGCCCCAAGTGTTATCTTGAAATACATTTCAAGGGTTGCAAAAGCACTGGACTAAAGGTGGTCCCTAAAATTGTGGCTCCTAGGATGAGATCTGCTCCTGGTTGTGACCTGCAACTGCATCACAAAATGCTCCTGTTAAATGAATGGTTACATACAGACAACAGCAAGACAATGAGCCGAAATGGCCAGAATTCAGAGACTGCTTTCTTTTTAAATTTGGTTTATATTCAGTTGTGGCAGCCCTGGCTACTCTGAGGCTGTTCTCTCTACAGCCAGTCAGATGTTGAGATGGATGTCATCGGGAAACAACACCCTAGGTAGCCATTTCCATCCTTATGCAGGATTTGGTTCACAAAATAGCAAAAGTCCAGGGGATGAGCCAGCCTGGAGCCTGAGCCTGAGGCTCTGGGCGTGAGGGGGGAGTTTGTTGCATGCAAGTGGAGAAGTAAAATGCTGGCCTTCTCTAGCAATACCTGGAGGTAAAGCCAAAGAACATTGAACTCTGGCTTCTAGAAAACAAACCAAAATGTCCAAATGTAGTTCCCTCCTATAAGGAAAGATTAGCTAAGCCTCAACCCTGCTGTTCTTCCCTCTGCAGGAAATCATGGTCACTATCCAGGCTACCTATGCAGAAAAGAAACTCATTTTGCAGCCTGTGGACTCCAGGTTGGTGCTGTGGTCTCTTGAGAGTTGTCTCTTTTGGTCCATGTTTAAGAGCAGCACAAAAAGAGGATCTCTGCAGCACTTAGTGACTTTTCGTCTCCTTTTTTCCCCCTTCCCTTCAGCACAGAGATTAAAGTGTTTAAATGCACAGCTGATCCAAGTGGGGTAAGTCCTAAAAAAAGTATTCTCTAAGCCATTTGAGGCTAAACAATGTCTTTAAAGCATTTTTGTATGAATTTTCTGGCTTTCCTTTCAGAAGGACCCATCCATACAGAGCTTCCTGCAGAATATGATCTTGGTTGCTGGCATTCCAGAAGTAACTTCAAGTGAGTTTTCCTTTTGGGGAAGTGCCAACCTACTCCATAAATTGTCTAACATCAGATCTCCTAAACCTGAGCACTGAAAAAATACCTCAATAACGCTGAAAACTGGGAAGAGGGGGGAACCACATCCATGTTTTGAAATTCTGCTGGATTCACTTGGGGAATAGGGAACCCTTTGTAAATGGCTGGAAGAAAGGAAAAGTGAATTTTCTGTCAGGCTGAAGGTCGTGGGGTGTTGAGGCACCATTAGCTTTTGGCAACAGGCAGCACACGATGAGCAGCAAGCCAGGATGGACATCCCCGTAACTGGATGGGTTTGCTGATTCCATAGGTATTGGATCAGCTCTGACTTCACTGATGAACAGCAAAAGGCTTGATCTCTTCGATATCATAAATCCTGAGATCATCACCAGAAAGGTAAGCAGAGCTCAGAACTACCTGGCTCACAAAGCCCTCTTGGGAGTGTGGCATGAACTAATATAATATTTTCTGTTCTCTCCCCACTTTTTAGGGATATGTAATTGTACAGCTTGACTTTGGCTTCCCGAGTCATTTGCTTCTTAAATTTTTTGAGAAAAGTTTGTAGAGCTGATCCCTCCACAGAGGAGCACAGGAACTTGTGCACAAGCAGAAAGATTGTTTCTGAATCAATTAAAAGATGAGCTGATTTAAATCAGTTTTGATTGAATTTTATTTCCTTTTCCTGAGAAACGTTCTAGGCTCTGTGCAATTGTGCTTCCATGGAGCCTTTCTTCTGCAAAGATTTCGAAGTCTGCACCTCAAGCCATGCTACTTTTTCAGGACCTTTAAAGGGCTTGTGTGCTTAGGAGTCAGGGCTGGGCTCTTGAAGTGCACAGGCTTTGGGTTAGCACTCTCAGGAGGCAGCAGAAATGGGTTTTGCCACCTTTTGGCATCTCTGTTGTTACATTTTGGAAATACAGCACCTTTTGGGCTCATTCTGGGTTTCACTTCTGCCAAGAACCTCCTGATGTTGACAGAATCCAACAAGTCAAGTGATATTACCAAACTCCAAGTAAGCTCAGAACCAGTAAAGCTAAAAGATCTGGATATGGCTGAAAAAAGTAAATGGGATGTGAATTTGCAGTGCAGTACAATAACAGAGAAATCTTGTGCCCAGGATAATTCCTTTACAGACTCTGGTGGCTCTGTGTAGAGCTCCAAACTGATAATGCCCATGTTGTTGAGACAGTCACAGCAAAGATGAGAAAAGCAATGAAAATGATAAGGAAACCAAAGAGATTATAAGAGAAAGTTTAAGTGTCTAGTCAGGCAGCAAGTTCCTGCTCCTTTCTACTACAGTGCAAGAACTTATCTCAAGCAGCTGAATTATTTTCCTGTACCAGATCATGCTTCTCTATTTTTGTCTTGGAGGAGATCTTGGGTGACAAATCCAACACCTGTAATGGTGATCACATTGGCAAAGGTAGAGATGATGTTCTCCTCCCTCACGGAGCAGTATGAAAGGATTAAAGTTGGTCCCAGAAAGAGGCTGGTAGCAGGATGGGCTCAGTTTCCTGAGCTCCTTGGGCATGGTAGTTGCTCTCTCTGCACTGCCATGGATGTCCTCCCTGGGATATGAGCCCTCCTCTCTCACCCACAACACCGGAGGCACTTCCTCGTTCTGTGTGACTCCTGGGCTGAACATCCCTTCAGTGGTCCTGGTGTCCAGGCTAGAGGGGAAGGAGGCTGGAAGGGGCTCAGTGGCTCCATGGCAGCCAAGGAAGGTCTGACCCAGCTGTGTGCATGAAACAGCAGGAGCCGAGGGGTACAAAAGATGTGATGCTGTGGTGTGGCTGACTGTGACCTGGATGAAGCCCTGGTGTAGTGGGCAGTTTCCCACCTCCCTCCCACCCTGTTCCCATCACTGCCTCTGCCAGCTATTTCAGTGCCAGCTATTTCAGTGCCAGCTATTTCAGTGCCAGGTAAGTGCTTGTCCTGCTCTAAAGCCACCACTGCTCAGGTGATGTTTTCACTCCCTGCATGGCACTGTCTGCTGAAGACCATGGGACCTGGCTTCCATCAAGCCACAGCCCTCTGGTTGTCCTAAATGACACCCCCCACTAGAGGGATGAGTATTAATAAAAAGGAAATAGCAGAAAAAACCCACATTTTTTTCTGCTTTGGAGGTGCCTTGCCCCACCCGGGGGGGTATTCAGTGGGGCTGGACTGGGCTGCCCTTCCATGGGGACAAAGGAGGGCAGTGGAGCTAGGGAAGGATCGGGAGCAGAAGTTCGATGAGGAGCAGCTGCGGGAACTGGGAGGATTCAGCCTGGAGAAAAAGAGGCTCAGGGAGGACCTTGCCACTCTACAACTCCCTGAACGGAGGGTAGAGCCAGGTGGGGCTCTGTCTGTCTTTTCTCCCAGGTAGCAAGTGACAGAACAAGAGCAAACTGCCTCAAGTTACAACAGAGGAGATTTAGGTTTATTAGAGAAATTAGGGATTAGATAAATTAGATTAGGGAAAATACCTTCACCAGAAGCGGGGACAGGCTGCGCAGGGCGGAGGTGACAGTGTTCAAAAGCTGCGTAGATGTGGCACCTGGGGACATGGGGAACACAGCAGCGCTTAATGGTTGGTCTCGATGATGTTAGAGGTCTTTTCCAAACTAAATTATCCCGGGGGGAAGCAGCGAGACCTCCGCTGCCTTCCCGGGGGTGCCAAGCCGCCTTCCCCATCCCCATCCCCGCGGGCCGGCTCTCTTCCCCAGCCCGGCGGGGCTGTGATGCCTGTGCGGGCGGCTCGGCAGCACCACGTGCTTTCCCGGCAAAGCCGCCTCGGCGGCCGAGCGNGGAGGGACGGGGACGTCGCGCTGGGCACCCCGGGGAGGCACGGGGCGAGGCGTCGTGCTGGGGCACCCCACGAGGGTTTGGGAGCTGGGGGTCTGGCTCTTTGCTCCCTGGCTCTTAGAAGTTCACGTCCTGTGCGAAAATCCGGGATAGGCAACGGAATCGTGAACGCTGGAAAACACCTTCAAGGCCATCGAGTCCAAACTTTAGTAGAACAGGTGACTTGTGCTCCCGGGCACAAGGTGGGCCAGAGGCGGGTCAGGAGGTGGCAAAGTGGGGCAGAGCCTGGCAGGTGTCACCCCCGGCCCCTCCATCCATTCCCGATTCCCCAGAGCTCCCCCCACTCCCTGCTCCGTGCTCAAGCCAGGACAGAGTCTGTGTTTCTGTCCGCAGACACAGGTGTTGCTGGACCTGGGTATTTTTTTCTCTGGTAAGTGATTATGGCACAGCACAGTGTGCCATCTTGCCTTCTCTGGGACTCGGCTGCAGGCTCCATTTGGTTTTCCAATGCAACTTCCCTGGCCTTCAGAGCAATATTGATAACATTTCATTGTTTGTTGCAGCCCATCTGGCTAGATCTGCACACTTGCTCTATCTAGACATGGGATCTTTTATCAAATCGTTCATATCTGCTACACTCTTGCTTAAACCTTGTTCTCATTCCAAAGGAAAAGCAACTTGTTTTATCCTCTCAGATATAGTGGAAGAGGTAATTCAATATTTCGCTATGTGCCGGAATAATGATTTATGGATGTAAATAGAAATATTCCCATTGCAAGTGCCTTAACCAAAACCAAGTCAGAGTTTACTCCACAAAGAGCACTTACCCCTGGGTCCATTTCTTTGGAGCACTCCCTAAACGCTTTACCTAAATTATCACCTAGCTATAGATTTCAGAGTAGGATATTACCCTTCTTCTGTCCTCACTGGATATTTTTGCTCATTTCTCATCTGTTTTTACGGCAGATGCATTTCAGTTGGGGAATTCCCCGATGATTTTACTTTCATTTTTCTCAGTCTTTTGTTCGTTAGGTCCCAAAAGGCACGGAAGGACTTTGTGCTTTGGGACAGTGCGGGTTAGCACGTGGGGAAATCAGGGCAGTGGACATTGTCTTCCAGCTCGGTTGTTTGGTGACCCCCTGTCTTGGTTTGAAAGACCTGAAAAAAACCACTGATTTTGGTGCTGGGGCTCTGTTTCTGGGCTTCTGGTAAGTACCCTGTGCCCTCAGAGCAGGCAAGAAGTTGGTAGATTTGCAACAGGGAGTTTCACATTTCAGTTTAATTTTTCGTGGCTGAGAACGATGCAAATGCCAAGTTGGGGAGGGGAAATTAAATTTTGCAATGTGTCTTAAAGATGGTTTTGCATTTGGCGGGCAAGGATCGAGGCTGAAAAGCGTTCTGGCTTTTCTTAGGAGGTTTTTGTGCTTCCATTTTGGGGTGAGAGGTGTTTTACTGAAGGTAACTGCAATCATTCCTGATGGTCTTACTGAGCAGAGCAGTAGTATAGGAGCTGTGCAGTGTCACTGAGCTTTCATCCAACTTTCCAGTGTTTTTTTTGTTCTTGAATATGAGTCTTTCATTAATTTGTATGAGTCTACTCTTTGTCCAATTGGCTTTCAGTCTTCATTGGCATTAAGGTCTGATTTCATTCGTTTAAGTTGATTTCATATGGCCTTATTAGGTCTGTTGTTCTTGATCATCTGGGGAATAAAGTCAGGGCATTGCTGTCTACAGATCTCTGGTTTTTTGCTGGAGAAGTGTAAAATGAAAATTCCCAAAGCTTGACTGATAAGCCTACTGGGAAATGCAGTTTGGTTAGCAGGAAGCCTTGTAATTTTCAGTTTCAGTCTGAGAAGCTTAAATGTTTCTTTTAGGCTTTCCAGGTAACTGAAATATTTTTTCTTTGTTTTAAATGCATGTGTTACTATTAGTGGCCTTTATTTGTATGATTAAGGATATAAAAAGAATCTCATAATAAAACTTTTTGAATGGAAACTTGCGGAGTCCTTTCCAGTAAGGTTCAGAATTAAAGGTGTTGACAACGCGCTTGACAACAGTTTTTGACAGCCTGAGGACAAAACTGATCATAGCTAAGCCCAACTTTTTTATCATTTCACCAGGACCATATTTCTTGTTTTTATTAGAATAGTGAATGGCAAGCAAGAAGAGTAAATGACAGGGATTAGAGAATATTTAAAAGCTGGGGGTTTTACCCACATTTTTCTGGGTGGCAGAGCTGCCTCACTTTTTACATAACGCATCCTGAAAGTTTGATCTGGAATGGGAACAGGGTGAAGTCTTTCTTGCACTGATACTGTGTTGTAAGAGTGTATGGCCGTGCTGTACAGGAACCAACTCAGACCTGAAGAGTCAGAGATGAGTAGAACAGTGCACAGTACCACAGGCTTTGCTCTTATCAGATGTTTGCTTGGTTTTGGAGCACAGGAACAGAGGAGGTGGATTAGATCCTTTCCATCCATCCAGCCCCCTGCTGTTCTACTCAGGTCACAACCCTTTGCTGAACTAATTTTGCTCGGTCTCAAGACATCCAAGGCTGTTCAAAGAGGTGGCACAGAGAGGGCAGAGAGTGGTGATGGATGAAAAGGGAAGAGATATCCTCTTAAACATGAGCGGAACAAATGTCTAGACCAATTTTACTGCCAGTTTTCCCACTTGGCACCTTCTTTTGTTTTGTCTTCAGCTTCTGGGCGCATACCATGCCCAGCGGCCATGTGGAGAGGTGTTCCCTGCATGCAGTGCGCCCCAGGGAGTGGCATGGCTCTGCTCCAGCACAGCCACAACTTTCTGATGAATTAGGGGATGTCTCTGCTCAGATGGAAAGGTCTTGACTCTTTCCATCAGAGTGCCCTCCTGTCTTTCACCTCTGTTTTGAGTTCTTCCCTTGGCTCCGTAGAAATCTCCCACTTTGCTCCTTGGCCAGGTCAAAAAGGTGGCAAAGGTGGAAAGCCTGAAGGGGTTTGTTGTACTTTTACTGAATACCTGAATGGTCAGTGTGGAGGAGAGCCTGTCTGGGGAGCGAGGGCTGAGCACTGGAGTAGGTGAGTTCTGCAGCACGACTCCCGCGTGCCTCCATCCTGGTGGTGGTGGGGTGGCTGCTGCCCTTGGCTTGGGAATGTGTTTCCTCAGAAAAGAGCACTTGCCTGGAATGGCAGCATGTGCACCGTCCCTGTTAGGAGATGAAAGGATGTCACCCAACAGGATGTTTCCACTCAGCAGTTTTTGCTGAACTAGACTGGGCTCTGTCCCGCCCCCACCCCACCTAAACTTGGGTGTTATGGCAGCTGTGGGAATTTTTCCATCACCACACACAGTGCAGTCTTGGATCTGGAAGGACTGTCCTGTCCAAGTGAAAGACAGGTAGTTGGTGGGGGGCTGCAGCTTGGAGGCTGCTCCCTGTGGTTTATGTTTCTTAGCCTTTCTGCAAACACAGTGGTTGTAGTTGGATCTGGGCTTCAGTATCCCTGTAGGGTCCTGTCTGCTGGACACAGCACAGTCCTGATGCTGCTGCAGCCGAGCTCGGACCCTGCTGCAGGATGTTTGGAGTTGTGCCGGATGGTGATTGCTTCCCTCTTCCCTTTCCCTGCGGTAGGCGTGGCTGGACACCAACAACGGCCAGCTGCAGAGCGGGGTGAAATTACCCTTTGCCAGTTCTCCTGAGAGGTGGGGAGCTGGTACTGGCACTGGGGACATTTTCAGCCCCCTACACTTGAAACTCTTTTGTGAGAGCTGTGTAGCCTTAGAGGATCAGCTTTTCACAGCTTTTCTGGTGTGATTGGCTGCCTGACGTGAGCAAGATGCTGCTGCTTCTGCATCTGCTTCCACGGAGCAGCTAAGAGCAGCAGAGTGGCATAGCCCAGCTCAAATCGGGCAGTGACACCAGAAAAGCTGTGATTCCCTTGAAGTGTTCCTCTAAGGCTGTCTTCACTTGCATCCTAGGGCACGAGGCTCAGCCCTGCATTTTCATCAGACCAGGAATGAATCCTCGAATGTTGAAACTTTGTGGTCAGTGCTGGTTTGAGTGAGAAGAGATGAAACGCATCACAGCTGACCCTTGGATCAAAGGCAGGGCTTTTAGATTTGTGACCCATGTAATTGCCATGGCCTGGCATGTCTACATCAAGCTCTGTTGTTGTTATCCCCAGGCATTTGCACCGAGTGAGGCATGTCCCACGTACTGGGGTATGTCTGTGTGCTGAGACTGCCTCTAGCACATTGATTGTCTGTCAGAATATGGAGCAGAAGCCACCTTTGCACTTGCCAACTGGAAGGAGGCTGATTACACCACAATGCAGGTAGGAGATTATGTGCTTTGTGGGGAGGAAGTGGGAATGGAGGTGGCGCTGTCACCAAAGCAAAAATGAGTTGTTCATCCCCACAAAATGAGCGTCAAGAACAGTTGCCTGAGCCCTTTGTGCAGAGGGGTCCTGCACAAACTTGGGAATTGAGATATGGATAGCTGAACAGGTAAAGCAAAAGCTGCACACACAAGGAAAGCAAACCAAGGAATTCATTCTTGCTTCTCACGGGCAAGGAGGTGTTCTGTCATCTCCAGGAAAACAGGGCTCCATCACATGTAATGGTGGCCCAGGAAGACAAACATCATCACTCTAACTCCCTGCCTTCCTCCGTCTTACCCCAGTTTTATATTCTGAGCATGATGCCATATGGCCAGTTGAAGTCAGCCGTCCTGGCTGTGTCCTGGCTCCCAGCTTCTCGTGCCTCCCCAGTTGGTAGGGTGCCTATTTGTTGGTAGGGTGTTATGAGAAGCAGAAAAAGCCTTGACTCTGTGTAAACACTCTTGAATGATAACGAAAGCTTCCCTGACCTCCCAGAGGTCCTGGTACATGTGAGAGGCGCTTGGGATGTTATATTTGGCAGATGGCCGCTTCAGCAATACAAATGTCAACAGCTTCTCCCTGGCTGGTGCCAGAGAGACTGCCATGGATTGCTCCTGTCCTTCACAGTCCTGCTGTCAGGCACTGTGCAGACAAGGACTGCCACGCTTGCACTCTCATGACTCGGCTCAGATCTCTACTCAAAACTCTGGCAGTAAGGGTAAGAAATTCTGGGTTAGGCCAAGTGGTAGAAAAGCAGATGAAGCCATGCAGGGCTGTGTGGGTGAACATCTCTTGCTTGTGTGCCCATTGCTACCCTTTGTCTTCATCCCTCCAGCCCCCATTTCAGAATGAGGATCTAGACCTGAGAGCAGCTGTAGCAAGAGCCCGCCCCCAGCTCGTGGAATTCCTCAGTCGCTGTCCCGACTGGCTGCTCACCACTTCCCAGCACTTTGTCCCCGAGGCGGCCCTGAGCAGCCTGGGTGGCATCACTGACCACAAAGAAAAAATCTCAGTGCTCCTTGACCTGCTGGAGGAGGCTGGTCCTGCTGCCTGGAAATACTTTGCACAGTCTGTCTGCATGGAGTATGACCTGCCCCTGGATCTGGAGGTCCTGCTCATGAGCTCTGCGGGAGAAGGTAAGAGAGGTCAGGCCAGCTTCCTCTGACCAAACACAGCCAATGCCTTGGCAACCCATTACCAACACCCGCTCTAGGCAGTGAGACCACCAGTGCCCTCACTTGCATGGCCTTGTTTTTCTTGGAAGCACAACTCCTGGCTTAGAAATGTAATTTGAGGTAAAAAAACCCCTGACATAAACAGATGAAACCAATACAAATTGTGCACCCCCATCTCCAATAAAAGTGAGATGCAATTTTTGGGATGGATTTATTTGAAGGAGAAAAGAATCCAGTCTCTTTGTTCTGTGGACTTTTAATTGTTATTTTTTAATTTTTCTTATCCAGAAAGGCAAGAAATACAGAACTCTTAAAATAACGACACAAAACCACTTTCCCACATCTCTCATTAGCAGAGGCTGTGGCTTTAGAGGAAATGATGCAATTCATAAGGACCACGGTCAGTTAGCGTGTGTTATCTTGTGAGCCCTACCCAGAGTGTGCGCACGCTCTCCCTTGTGAGGGCCTGTGGTGCCAGCTAAGCTGTGCCCCTCCTTTGGTCATTTGCTTTATCTGGTGATTAACTCTTCTCTTCTGCAGGATGTCTTGCATGATAAGTCCTTCTCAACGGTACTGCCTTTCACATTCTGCTTGCAGTAGCTGTTATTAGTTGCATCAGTTGGGTGGATGTGACCTTTGTGACCAACTGCAGCAGCAGCTATTTTGGGAGAGATGAAACAGGGCCAAGACTAGAAAAGCAACAGAGAATGTGGACTGGTGGGGGATTTCTCTCAGGGCTGAAGCTGAAACAGTTTTCAGCCTTCTGACACCGTGACATATCATAAAAGAAGATGTCTCTTAAGGTTTTGGAGCTGGCTTATGCTGGTTAAACTTTTGTAGTAACAGCTGAGCATCACTAATCCTTCTGAAGGTGAATTGCTTCTGGTTTTGCTGAGGGGGTTTTCTGGCAGCTTTGAGCCATGCAGTGAGTCAGAAAAGGCCCTTGACTGGACTGCCAATTCTGCCAGTGGTTTATTCACAGAAAACCCTTCTTTGCAGGAATGAGAAAGTAGGGCTTCCCTTTTGGGCAGCAGTGTGGATTTAGATCAGCCAAAGCTCTCTATACTCTGAGTTTGTTTGTCTCAGAGAGAAAAGTTGCTTTTCTCCTCAAAAGCAGAATTTACCTGTTCTGTGGAGCAATCTGAAAGGAAAAGATCACATGGGGACCCTGAAACCTGGATGTTTGCATCCCTTACACTGAGTCTTGGTTTGTGCCACTGTCTGTGTTGCAAGCTGCTTGCCCTTTGTCTCTGGCCACCAGCACACCAAATTTCAAGAGCAGAACACTCACATTAACTATATTTAATTTCCTGTTCAACTCCTTTAGGTAACTTCATCGAGACAGAGGAAGCAGACACAGACAGGAGAGCCCAGGCATCTGTGCCAAAAGGTAAGGCTGGAACAGACCTGGGGCACTGTGCTCTTGGAGTTTACCTTCTCTGCCCATGGCCTGGGCAGGGCTACAAATGTCCCAAGTACTGGTCCTCAGCACTGGCAAGGTGTGGAGAAGCCACTGCAACTTCACATTTCGTTGTTCTGTTCTTGGTGCTTTCCACGCAAACCTCCCCCGGTTTTGTTTTCTCTTCCTGAATTACCGAAAAGCCTTGCTGGCCCTCTGCTAAGGAACTCGCTTGTTTTACTTTCTCTGTGAGAACCTCCCAACCACGCCACAAAACCCATGCTTTTTGCACTTTTACTGTGGTCAGCTCATTGGTGGGTGGAAGAAGTTCGTTTGGCTTCTTGTCCGTCTTGCCCGTTGCTGGTGGAATGGAAATTTGAAAATAGTGCTGAAAGTTATTAAGACCAGTTAAGAAAGACATGTGCCTCTCTCAGCTCTGACAATTCTTTCCGTCTGACAGTGCACCATAAAAAACAAGGGAATTAACCACCATTAACAGCCTTGGGAATCTGTGGGCTCTGCATTCCCCAGAAGAAGATATTCCCTGCCATATTCCCCAGGATAACAAAGCAGTTCCTGGGTTCAAAACAAGGCAGGTGCATCATCCAGCCTACAAAAAAACTCACCAGTGAGGTGCTTGTGGCCCATCTCAGAAAAAGCAACTCTGTAATCTCAGCCTGAGTTTACAAACAGTTTTGTCTGTCCAATTTTTCCTCTTCAGCTCCCCAAATGCTTTGCTGGCGAGTCTTGCCCAGCTTTAATACGCTGCCATTCAAAGCACTCTTTTGACATGGTTCTGACCTTTCAATTTTCAGGGTCTGCTCGCCGTCGCCATTGCAGCAGCTCTGGGGGTGACAGGGATGCCAAACAGCGACGACTGGGTATGTGGATGTTCCAGAAGCTATGCTGGGCTTCCCTCTGAGGAAAGGACCTATTTAATGTCTTTGCAGAAACGCCCAAGTAATCAGTTTCCAGGGTTAGGAGGCCAGCATGGGTGAGGAGGGAGCTAGTGAACAGGGAATAATATGCATGACACACAGATACCTAATTCTCATCTTAGGGATGGTAAGGTTTAGTTTTCATATCAAGCTGTTTCGTCTTTTCCTGAATGTCGTTCTTCTTTGGTCCCTGTGCAAAAATAGGAACATTTATAGGCTATTTTCATGAGTTCAAAATTTGTCATTTCTACCTAGCAACCTCTGATTAGGGCCATTTTTTCTCTGTCTATAAGACAGAGATCTGTATTTTGGATCTGTCACGACTCACAACTAACTTTTTCACCCTTGTTCCCCCTCTGTTGTCTTCTCTCACAGATTCATCTGCGAAGTACCGGCATCTCCTTGTGAATTCTATCCGCCAGAGATATGGTAGCAGGAGAGAAGCAGGAGCAGAAGCACAGGAACAAACACAGCCACCTTTCAACCAAGCCTTTGTCAACGTTGTCATTCATCAGAGAAAAGCCCCCCGCTTGAAAGAGAGAACAGAGAAACCCCGAGAGGATGTGGCAGGTGCCCCTGAGCCAGAAGAATGTGCAGATACAGCCATGAAAGTGTCAGATCTGTTTTGTAGTGAGGCCCCATTGGACACGACGAAGGTGATCTTTTTGTTTGGTAAACCAGGTACAGGCAAGACCAGGCTAATGCACAGGATTTGTCAGAAATGGGCAGAAGGTGTCCTACCTCAGTTTCTCTTCACTTTCCTGTTTGAGTTTCGGCAGCTGAATTTGTTAAAAAGAAAATTGACCCTGAAGGAGCTTTTGTTTGACATGTTCCTTCAGCCAGAGGACAGCCCTGATGCAGTGTTCCAGGACGTCCTGGAGCATGCCCGGCAGACACTGATCATCTTTGATGGGCTGGATGAGTTTGCAGCTAACATGGACGTGTCGTTTTCCTCTAAGAGAGGCCCAGCTCTTACCTCCCCTATGTCCATAGCCCAGCTCTTTGCAGACCTCTGCCATGGGAAGCTCCTGCCTGGTTGCACAGTGTTGGTCACCAGCCGACCTAAGAGGTTACCTGACTTCTTATTATACACAGTAGGTGTGCTGGCAGAAATCTGGGGATTTGACCATGAGAAGGTTGAGGAATATGTCAGCCACTATTTTCGTCAGCATTCATTCCGAGAACGAGCCATTGCTCACGTGAAGAACAACACCAAGCTCCTCAGCATGTGCCTCATCCCTGCTCTGTGTAACGTTGTGTGCATCTGCTTGGAGTATTTGCTCCTTAAACACCAGATGAGTGTGGAGCTTCCTCAGACTATGACACAGTTTTATATCAAAATGTTTCTCATCTTCCTAAACAAACAGCAGGGAGACTGTGCAGGCGATGAGGAGACTCAGCTGAACTGTAACAAAAAGGCCATTTTGGGTCTGTTTGATCTTGCCCTGAGAGGCCTGGAAGAGAAGAAACTTGTATTTTATGTTGGTGATATTCCCGAGGATGTGAAGGAATTTGCTTCCTTGCATGGATTGCTGACTGTCTTTGAGGTGAAGACGAGTGGCACTTGCCCAGAGGTTGGCTATGCCTTTGTGCACTTGAGCTTGCAGGAGTTTTTTGCAGCACTGTGTCTCATGGTGAGTCAGAGGGTGGACAAGAACTACTTGAAGAAGAAGTTCTTCTTGAAGTCAAAATGGACTTTAAGGAATGAGACAAAGACCGAGTTTATGGAGAGTTTTCACATATTTCTCTCGGGCTTGTCGTCAAAAGAGTGTAGGACATTTCTCATGCTGCTGGCAGAGCAAGATGAAGCTTGGGTGCAGGAAAAGCAGGATGTGATCCTGCAGTCTCTCAAGAAACTGGCAGCCACTCATCTGACAGGGCCTAAGGTCCTTGAGCTCTGCCACTGCACCTTTGAAACTCAAAACCTCGAAGTAGCCCAGCACATTGGGAGCCTGCTGAATTTCAAGTATGAGTTTAAAAACTTTAGACTGACAACTCTGGACATGTCGGCTTTGGTTTTTGTCATAAACTCGGGCCAGGATTTGACTTATTTGGATTTTGCAGGATGTCTTGTGGACATTGACTGTTTGGAGGTTCTGGCTGGCTGTAAAAATGTGGAACACTTAAGGTAAACACCTCAAGTGCTGTGAGCTGGTGGGTAGGGAGAAGGGCTGAGGGGTTGGAGGGTCAAGCCTCAAGTTTGTTCTAGAAGAGAAAGATGATGTGAGAAAATTTGATCTGAACAGCATAACTTCAGTACTGCAGAAATGTTGGAAATAATGAATTTATGAGTGACTGAAGGATAATAAGGAGGTAAATCCATTCTGGCGGTACTTTTGTTTGTTTTTTTTCCATTTTGATTAAGATGAACAACAGTGTAGTTAATGCAGTAGATAAGAGGGAATATGATAGGCATTTCTTGACACTACGAAGGCAGGGTGAGTCCTGCAAGCAAATGAGAATATCAGCTTTTTGTATGTTTGTCTTTTTCCTCCTTTCTTCACATTTCAGCTTTCGTAGCAGGAGATGTGGCGATGACTTTGCTGCTGCTCTTTCAAAGGGCTTACGAGGAATGGGGAGCCTGAAGAAATTAGAGTAAGTCTTTGCTCGTTACATCAGTGCCTTCTCCCTTGCTGTCTGTTCCCTATCAGTTCAGTGACAGTGGCCCACTCCAGGCTGAGCTGTTCTGTGCAGTGTACAGAGGGTAACAGTGCTACACAGAGCAGCACAGACACGTGTGCCTCTTGTTTTCTGCTGGCATCGAGAGCAGTATTGTGTTGCCCTGCTGGAAAAGGAGTATGAAGTTGGTTTCAGGGGGCAGAGCCAGGCTGCTGCCTCTGTGTCTGTGTGCTGGGCACCTGGTGCAGGCACAGGTCTGAGACACGCTTGCCATGTGCTGCAGGGGATTCTAGTCCTCTCTCTGCTTGGTATGAGTGACCCTTTCTCTTTGCAGGTTGACAGGCGGGAGCATCACAGCTGAGGGGATGACTAACTTGGTTCAGTCTGCATCACAGTGCCTCCAGCTTGAGGAAATAAAGTGAGTGTGCTGTGGCAATGACCATCAAATCAATCATTCCTCCCTTGGGATACTAATGAGAATGAATCTACGTGCAGCTTGCAGGGCAATCGGATACGGGATCCAGAAGTGAAGAGGGTGATGGACCTGTTTTCCAGGATGGAAAAGCTGAAGAAAGTAGAGTGAGTAAAAATGGCTTAAACCTGTTAAAAATGGTAGCTACTCCAAAGGCAAGCATAGCACAGAGGTATGCGGGGCACCAAGCTGAGGCACAGACATTTAAGTGCAAGCAGGGCTGTGCTGGACTCAGTTTGAGATAGACTCAGCCTCACAGTTCTTATCCAGGTGTCTTAAATCCCAAAGGAGTCCCAGCACCACTGACACCTCTCCAGGAATTACAGTGCATGTACTCAGCTCAGTGCCTAGCTTGAATTTTCCTTTTCTCTTCCCCTTGGTGAGGTTCAGGCTGAGATGTCTCACGTCTGATAAGGGAGGATTGGCTCCATCAGAGTCTTCCCAACCTTTCCACAGCCCTCTTCTCCTGTGCTGCTCCTTCTGAAACTCCTGTGGCAGTCCAGTGCTGACTGAGAGGGACAGACTGCCGGCGAAACTCTCAGCATGGATCTGCAGCTTTTTAGGTGGAGAGAACCAGCCTGGCTTGTGAAGGGATTTAAAGCCTTTGAAGAGCTACCAGGGGCAGTTGCAGGTGCTAGAGTCTGAGTGTAGTTTGTGTGACAGGACAGGGATAGACACAAAGATGTGAGGACAGAACACTACCTGCCCACCCCAGCTGAAAGGGAGAGACTCTGCCTTTAAAGGTCTTCCCCATACACTCAGGTGCAAGTAGGTGAATCCAAAATACCTGCAGCCATTGCTGGATCCCATCCAGGGATTAATTACTGGCTTTGCAGTGTGGTTAGAAGTGTTTAAAAGCACGGCAGAAGGAGGGAGAAAAGGAGGAATGTACCTGCTCCTCTTGATTTCCTGGGCATGCTGGTAACAGCTTGTGGGGAATGCCAGCCTGCCTCCAGTGAAGTGAAGCAGCTTATCCTATGGAAAAGGCAGGAAACCAGTGCCATTTGTAATTCTCCCTCCCTCACCTGTCTCTATTACACACACAGAGTGCAGTTCTCAGGGAGGATTCCTTTGGGGCTCTCAGGAAAGGTGCCCTGTGGCCCCGAGAACAAGCAGAGGATTTGTAGAAGCAAGATCTTGCATTTCATATTTAATGAGGTACAACAAGTAATGAAACAGAATGAACATGCAATTAAAGAACAAATCCTCAGAGGCTGGAGGATTGTGTTCAGGCCTCAGTGCTTTAATAAGCTACACTGAAACTGGATTTGTTGTACTGGGAGTTTAACTGCACTGTGGATCAGTAGTGTAATCATGACGGTATGAAGTACCTCCACTAACTAACCCTAAACTGGCTAATGATCCTTCTGCTGCACATAGAAGAGTTATCTCTGATTCTAAATTCATGGGAGCTATAGCTTGCAGAGAAAGAAGTATGATCTGATAATGCTTTTGTTGAGTCCTAGATGCAAAATTCAGAAGTTTGGGGGAAATCCCCTAACTAAAAACGCATGTGTGCTTCAGGATATTTGGGGAACACAGGAGAGGGCATTTGTGTAACAAAAGGATGTGCTGTCCAGCAGCTGAGGTTCTGTTTTTCCTCATGTTCACAGCCTGAGCAACAACTATCTTTCCTTGGATGCTGTTCTCAGTTTGGCAAAGGAAGGCATCGTGTGTCAAAATGTTACTGAGCTGTGTGTCAGGTATCAATACATGAGAGTTCCTACAAGAGCAAGTAGGTTGTCTCTTTAGATGCTGACTTTAAATGGACACTGTTTTTCAGCTTAATTATTGGCTAACTGAACAAAAATCAATTCAATTCATTTTTTATTTTCTATTGGAAACAAAATGTGAATTCATCATACCATGTACTTCCTCATTGAGTTTTTAATAGGTCATTTTATCCTTGGTCTATAAAACCATTTACAGGGTGTGATATTTCTTCTTGTATAACAGAATTTGAATTTGCTTTTAAGCTCTTCAATATATCAGTCAGGAAATTCTTTACCAACTAGCATAAGTTTGCTATCAGTCAGCTAAGTTTACTGAAAATGTGTGGATTTAGCTCCAGCTCTGTGTTCCTTTAAATTACAGGTTTTGGGGTTTTCATGTGTCCAGGATGACAAAGGGTAGATTTTTTTAAATCCTTTTTCTCGTGGTTGTCTTATGTTCCAAGTTTAACAGGTCAAAGTAATCCCTGGTGTAACTCAAATTGCATATTACTTTTGCTTATTTTTCTTGCTGGAAGGGAGTTTCTACTGAACCTTTTTCCAACAAACTTCTGGTCTTGCAAAAAAAAAAAAAAAATCCTGGCCCAATCTTTTTCACTGTGTGACTGTCTCATCTGCACTGCAGCCCCAGCTCAACACATGGGGTGTCCCCTGCCCTCTGAGCACGTGGCTGCTGCTTGGCTGTGGCAATGAGCTGCTGACACAGATGTCAAGGCCCTCTTCAGCATCCAGGCAACAGCTTTGGTCCTTAGCAAACACCTCTGCTAAACAAATGGCATCCTTACACCTGTTCCCTAATATTCACCCGGCTCTCTTTTTCAGGGTGGACACCGTGATTATTTATTTTTCTGGCGCTTCTGAGGAAGTTCCAAGGTGAGAAACTGTGCCTGTGGTTACGCTGTGTTCAGTTCTGCTGATTGAAACCCTCAGCTTGGTGTCACCACAGACCACGCTGGCAGCAGAACTGGTGGCCTCTGCCCTTGCATCTGGCGGGGCTGGGCCCGCCTGAGCGATGAGAAATGTAACCAAAATAGCTGGTTTTGCACACACCTACAACCAGTTCCACAAAAGCAGATCTTTAGTGCCTGTGTAAGCTTGAAGTGCCATGTTTCTGTTGCAAAAACTGCTGAAAACCACACAACACAGACCTTGTGGTTTCTGCTAGAAAATATAAACCAGGACCCAAGTTGTCAGATATTTCATGAAGGCATATTAAAAGCCAGATATCTCGCTTGTTTGCAGATCTTTGGATTTGAAGTCGAAAGAGAATAAAGAACATGTAATTCCATCTAGACACCTGAAGTTATGGTAAGAGAAGACATTGAAAGTCCTGCTGGTGCATGTGATTTGCAGATGACAAGTACTACAGAAGGGCAGGAATAGCAGATGTGTTGGTCCTTAAGGAGAGAAGATATTTCCATGTGTGAAAAAGTGTGAAATAAACCTGAATCAGTAAATAAAAATAACTATAGAAATCCTATCTGGCCCAGCCAGTGGCACCCCCAGCCCCTCACTGCTGACTAACCCTTCCTGTTCACAGCTTGCAGGATCACAGGCTGTCTTCCCAACATGCCAAGAGGATTGTGGCCATTCTCCAGAGCTGTTTCTGTCTCTCCGAAGTGGAGTGAGTGCCTTCTTTCCTTCCTGTTGAGTGGCTGTAGGCAGGTGGCCGGAGCAGGGGATCATAGAAGGACAGACTGATTTGGGATAGAAGGGGCCTTAAAGATCATTGATTTTCTAAAGCAAGATGGTTTGGGTCTAAGAGATGAATCATATTTCCCAAGGGCTAAATCTTTTTTGTCTGAAGTTGATTCATGCAGAGATAAGCAGGGAAGCTGATCTGGGACAGAAGAACAGTCCAGGAAAAAAGCAATTGTAGGAAAGGGAAAGCAAGCAGGTTTTAAGCACTTTGCTGTTTTTCCTGTTCAAATCAGTCCCAACTAACTGGAAAATGCTTCAGTTTATCAGGCAACAATCTTGGAGATGAAGGCTGCAGTTGCCTGCTGGAAAGCCTCCCCTGTATATCGATTTCAAAGCAGCTGAAGTAAGTGTTGCCTTGCACAAAACCAACTTGCCCTCTTCTGAAGCAAAATGGTTTCAAGCATGCAGGACACTGGTAGCTGCTTCACTAGGACAGTCCTGTGGGATTTCAGGGACCAGCTAATTGCCTTTTTCTTTCTTAGTCTCAGTCAAAACCGGCTCTCTGTCACTGGCATTTGCAGCCTGTTGAAGTCAGTAAATACCTGCCAGAAGGTGATGGAGGTGCAGGTCAGGTATGTAGGTCTTGAATCATTCCTGGGGTTAATCCCAATATACAGCTCTGGGAGTTGTGTTCTGAGGTTTTCGTTGAGTCACCTCAGGAGCGTGGTGGGTGAAGAACATGTCCCAGCGTGGTTGCTAACACTGGCACTTGGGGACACATTGCTGTAAGCTGATTTTATCAGGGCCGCCAACTAGAATTTGGGAGCTTACAAAACTGGCTGTCCTTTCATGCATGGGGGAGTTTTAAAACTTCCCTGCTTCCCTGCTCTCTGCCTTGGGAAGTTTTGGAGACAGGATCTCTGTGGAGTGTGAGAACTGGTGACACCTCCTGGAGCAGAACTGGAAGTTCTCCTCTATTACTTTCACTTGAAAACACACTAGAGTTAAATAAAGTATAGCAACTTTGTCTGCACTTTGTCTGGTGATTCAGAGAACCTGGATCATTAGATACTGCACAATTTGACCCCAACCAGGATTTAAAACTGATGGAGATTACTTTTTCTTGCTTTAGGAGTGTTTTAAGCACACGTGGTTGGTGTCACCAGAGTTTTGTAGAACAAAACCAAACAAGAAGTCCTGTAAATAACCAAACCATGACATCGATTGATTACTTCTCTTCTTCACAGCCTTTGTCCTGATACTGCACTCCTGAGGTTTAGAGAAGACAGAGAGTTTGCTTCCCTTCCTCCTAGGTAGGCTGTGTGTGCACAAATGGTGTTATCTCAGCATCCTGTTTAGTTCTTGAATCCTGTAGGTACCAAGGGTAACACTCTACTTCACAGCAGTTCCTGCCTCGCACCCCAGCCCCCAAATCTAAATGTAGAACTGTCTCCTGGCTTTCTCAGCCTCTTTAAAATTGTCACTGCCTTCTGTAGTGTTTTATGTCTCTAGAGCACATTTCAACCCACAGCATCCTGAGCAGAGCAGGCAGTTTAATGACACCCGTGCTCTCTGATCATAGTGAGGGTAAAAAACCAAGTGAGTGCCACACCAAATTCTGAAAAGATTCACAGATCCCTGCAGTTCAGAACACTGTGCATTCTGGATCATGGTGCTCCTAAAACATGAGATGTTTGGAGTTTATTTTTTCCCCTCGGAAAATTATGGTTAAAACAGCTCAACCTGAAGGTTTTGACCAAGAAATGGTTTCCTGTTGCTCCTGGAATTTTAGGTTCACTATTTATAGCCTTGTTCTCTGTGGGCTGAGCCCACTGTAAAATAGCATTTCCTATGGTACACCTGCATTCCACCTCTTGGCCAGAGAGAAATAGCAGAGCTGTCAGGGGTACAACCCAGTGGTTGTGCTTGAAAGAGAGTGGCAGCCTGAGGTAGATGATCTGTGGTCTCCTTTAAGGCACCAGGTGACATTTCAGACTCTGATGGTTTAGGATTTGCATGTTCCATTTAGTTATGAATAGTCAGATTTAGTCATAGTTTTACTGTTTATAGTTGTAGTTTTTAGTTATAGTGTTACAGTTTAGTTAGTTATAGGCAGCTCCATTTAGTTAGGAATAGTCAGATTTTTGTACAGACTCTTCACAAAACTTGTTTAGGCAAAAGCTAAATTCAGCTAAATTCAGCTAAATTCAGCAAAAGCCAAATTCTCCATCAAACTGTAGCTTAGATAGAAATATCTTTTTCCTCTTCTCCCCATTTGCCTGCATGCTCAAATATTTGGTTAGAAAAGGAGAGCTTGCAATTGGCAAGATGCAGGTGCCATGGTAGCTCCAGGGATCTGCCAAATTGCTAAAGCAGAAGTGTTTTACCTTTGTCTGGTTTTGTGCTCACTTAGGGAAGAGCCTGTGTTCTCTACTGATGACCAGCAACATGGGGAGGAAAACCAGACAACTAACAATCCCCAAAAAATAAGGTACCTTGGCCAGTTTTCATTGTCTTTCATGCATGTCCTGTCTCTGGATCCTCTATCCAATGTAACCTGCATCTCCGAGTGGGGAATCACAAGAGAACTGGGAATCTCCCCAGGGCCAGCAGCTCGGGGTGCAGCTGCCCTGGAAGCTGCAGGTTCTGCCCTGGGTGGGGGGAATGGCTGGAGCCCCTGGCGAGGGGCTGTGACCTGGAGCCCACCATGAGCCCTACAAAGGACACAGGGACCTGCAGTGCCAGTCAGGGGGTGGCCCATCACCTGGAGACTCTCTGGGAGCTGGTGAGCAGCGAGGTGTTTCAAGGAGATTGTTTAATTTCATTATCTCCTCATTGATTCTCTAGTTTTAGAGGAGTGAAGTTTACAACCTTGTTTGAAATCCTGCAGACCTGGATGATTGATTTCTTTTTTCCCCACAGACTGACGGACTGTAATTTTCAAGCCAGTGACCTGAAGAATCTGTGTGCAGTCCTGAAGGAATGTGGCCGCATCTCTGAGCTGGAGTGAGTCCTCCTTAACTCCCATGGTCTTTACCTGCAGTTATTTGGGATGCTGAGAAAATGCCACTTGTTTGTTCTGCAATGTTGTATTATTATAGATAATAGAGCTGATGGTGCCTATTGGGTTTTTTACTATGAAAATGAAATGCCTTTCCTTAAATCCTAGCCTATCACGTAATTATCTGGGAGATGAGGGACTTCTGCAGCTGTTTCAGTGCCTGCCAAAACTGAAAATGTTATGTTCTCTCAAGTGAGTAGCTCCTGTTTTCTTCCTTAGGCATGGATTGGGTTTTGTGAAGGGTTGTTCGTGGAAGCACAGTGCGCATTTGGGAAGGGCTCTTCAGGACCAGTTTCGGTAATGTTCTGTGTTGGGCAGATGCACTGTGCTGTCTGGTCTGCCTCCACCTCCAGTCCTTGACTCCACTTGAAGCTTGATTGAGTTCAGTGCCTGGGAGCCCCTGCGCTTGCTCCTGCACGAAGGGGACAGGTGGTCTTGTGTCAGGTGTGGCACCTGGTTTCTGAAACAGCCTGAGGTCTTTAGCAACTCACTGAATTTTTCCTCTTCGAGTTCCTCATTGGGAGGGGGAGCAGTCCTTCCTCTCCTGAGGGGAACAGCTTTGAAGGAAGGGGAGTGCTGGGAAGCTTCAGCTTCAGTGATGGAGTCTGAATTCATCTGCAGTGGTGGCTTGTGTTTGTCTGGGTATTTCACCTGGCACTCCCATTGCAAGTGCACTGTACAGAACTGTGGCTTAAGGAATATGGCACCATTCTGCACTATTGAAAGAAATATTTATTGTTCCTGTTTGATTAATTGAACTGTTCTCAAGACAAGACTGCTCCAGTTACAGACAATCTCACTAGAACAGGTTGCCCTGAGAGACTCTGAATTCTCTGTCTTTGGAGGTGTTAAAAACCCAGCTGTACAATGTCCTGAGCAGTCTCCTCCATGCTAACCCTCCTCTGAGCAGGAGAGTTCGACTAGATCAGCTCAAGAGGTCCATTCCAGCCTCAGTTATTCTGTGATTCTCTGAACACTAAAAGTGAGGGATGAATTTAAAATATATGGGAGTGAGTTGTGTTTGCAGAAACACAACTTGTTGTAGTTGGAAACATAGGCAGAAGGTAGCAAAGAAGCAGCCTGGGAGTGCTGCACAAGGATCACTGTTCTGTGGTGTGGTATAAATGCTACCAGTTTTGCTTGCAGCAGCTGATTTCATCTTTTCTTCCTGTAGGTTTAACAACAACCAGATCTCCCTGAACTCTGTGTTTTTCTTAGCTCAGTCCTTATCTACATTGGAATACATTAAAACAGTGAGCCTCAGGTATGACCAGGAGTGCTTTTGCTATTTTTTTGCTATTTGAAACCTCCAGCTGTGGGTTTTGAGGAGTGATACAGGAGCTTGTGTTGTCAAACTCCACGCTGATGATGTTCTTTTCTGGTTACAGCTTAGGACACGCACAGGTGGTTCATCTGACCTTCTGGGAAAGAGTCAGGTAAAATCATGCCCACCTATCTAAGCCTTTTAAACTTCTTGTGAAATTCTAAACAGAAGGTGATGTGTGGGTCCCTGAGGTGTGTCAGTTAAAGAGCCCCTTGGCTCCAAACTCCAGCCAGGGTGGGGGAAGCACAGTGAGCTGTTTCATGGCTCATGGATTGGCAGCAGCTTGAGGGCGTGGAGCAGCCAGCAGCATCCAGCTGCTGATACAGGCTGCAGTCATCTCCCTCCTGGGCCAGGACACAGCCAGTGCCCAAGTGCTGAGTGGGTGCAGAACTCTCTGGAGGCTGGAAGAGGGATGATAAGGCTCTTTTTCTTCTGGGGATGGGGCGAGCCTCATTCTGGCAGGTGCTGAGGGAAGGCAGACTGGAGCATGAGGCCAGTGCCTCACCCCCTTCATGGGGAGTTGGCTACATGGGGGCAAGAACATCAGCACAACTCATGGGCTCAACTGTTCTTTCCCCAGAAGTACCAGCAGATGGAGAAGTGGCCCCCTGGCACATCCCATGCAGGAAGCAAAAGGACGGTGCTTTAGGTATGGCAGCCCCAGCTTCCCTTTGTCGCCAGGACTGTAGGGAGGGATGATTGTGGGGGTCTGTGTCTTTAGTGCAGTGTGGTGTGTGGGACAGACCCATCCCTCCAGCTGTCTCCTCAGAGAGGAAAATAAATGGTGTGTCTTTTGCTTGGTTTGAGGGGGCTGTCTTGCTTTCCAGCAGAGGAAGCTTCTACCTGTAAATAATGAGAGACAGATCTGTCTGGCAACTACATTTGTCCCAGGGAGACCCGCCAGTTTGTCACCCAAAAAGGTTTCTATTATTTCCTTCTTGGAGAAGGACCTAGGAGGCACCATTTCCAGCCTTCCTCAGGGAGAGCTGAGGCAGTGCTGGGTAGGGAAAGATGCTGTCCAGTCTCCTGAGACAACTGAATCACCAATGACGTGGCTCTAGGGAGGCAGTACCCAAAGTATGGGTATTTTGGTGGACTGACTCTCTCGAATCAGCTCAGGGGTGGTGAAGTCATCTGGCTGTCACAGGTTTTGATTTCTCAGTCCTAGACTGAGGGTAGCAAAATATCTGTAGTGGAAGTGAGAGGGTCACTGTGGGCCTTGTCCTGGGATGTGAAGCTCTGGGACATGCAGGGAGTGCTGGCATCCCGTGGTCATGTTCAGCTCCTGAATGCTTTGTTTGCTTCAGTCTCAGGGACTGCAGAGTGGGTCCAGAGGATGTGACCAGGCTGTGCCAGATCCTGGCTCAATGTCCCCAGCTGACAGAAATTGAGTAAGTGTGGTGCACTTGTCAGCCTGTCTGTGTGTCTGTCTGCCCGCCCAGCCCCCAGACACAGATTTGATGTAAAGGTGGCAGCTGGTGTACATCAGCTCTCCTCTCACCACATCCTCCCAGGAGTCCCCACAGAACTTCACTCAGATACTTAGATAAAGCTAGACTTCCTACTGTCCTGTTTCAGAGAGAACTTGGCCTCTCCTAAGTCTACCACATCAGGGTGTAAATACCCCAGAACACGTGTGTGTTCTCATAATCTTCCTCAGTCCTGTGTCTAGACACAATTTTTGTCATCTATTCCTCGAGACCTTGACTTGTATTACAACCAGAGCAAGAGCTCCTGGCCCACTAAGCCATGAACTCTGCTCTGAAGAGGTGGTCACTCCAGGCAGGAGCTTGGCACCAAGCAAATTAGAAGAATACTGGTCAGAACACAAAGTGAGTAAGAGCAAATAAAATAATACCCTTATTGCATGCATGAAAGACATCAGTAGCACCATTTTATAAATGTGCAGTAGTGGAAAAGTAAGACTTGAAACTGGAATGCTAACTGGCTGTAGGATGTAGCAAAACACAGAGATCAGGCTGTGAGGACTAAATCTTGCCCAGCTTTCATGGCATTTCTGGACGTGTCCCTTTACAGAATTTGCCCATTGCAGCATGTGTGTGTGCATGTCCATGTAAATGTTGTAGAAGTAATTAGGGATTGAACCAGTTTCTCCTGGGTTTTGTTTCCTTCCATGTTTTACAGTCTGTCTGGAAATTCATTGAGTGTCCAGAGCATTGAGAGATTACTGAGCTTTCTGCCATCCCTCTGTCATCTGTCACTGCTGAGGTAATGTTTGGGGTCCCTGCTTTGACTGCTGCCATGAAACATTGGTTTGGAAAGTGTTAATACCACAGCATGTCTTAAGAGCATTAATCAGTAATTGTAGACTAACAGGCAAGGCAAAGAAAATGCAGAAATGCTTTCACACCCATTCCTTTCTCATTTCTAGAAGAAAAGCAGCACTTTAATGTTAGTTAGCAGAGGGGGGAAAAGGACAGGAGGAAAGCCATCTGCCCTAGGCACAGCATACCATATAAACCTCACTTAGCAGGGCCCATGGAACAAGACTTCCAGCATCCATGACAAGTGCAGGAGATGCTGGCTGGCACACGGTGACAAGGCACCACCTGTTTGTGTGGTCAGCGTCTCACAGCTCTGCCCCTGCATGGATCTGACATCCTGCCACACTTAACACCAAAAGTGTTTTCTGGCAGCATATCAGCCATTTGGGCTGGAATTCAGACCAGAGAAGTGCTGTCAGGGGCTAGGGCACTCCACTGTGTGGAGAAAAAGCCCAGGAGGAGCGTGGCCACCTTTTACAAGATGTTGTAGCATGGAGGAGCTGCTCCTCCATGGAGGAGCTGCTGCTGGGTCTCGTGAGACTGAATTTGCCCAGTCAGGGGCTTGCCTCCAGTCTGGGGTACCTCTAGTCCAGTAGCCCCACAGAGGAGTTGCTCAGTATAAGCCCTTGGTCTGTACCCCGTTTTTAGTCAGAGGGGACTAAGGGAGACTCTCCTTTAGTTAGAGGAACGCTGGGTGCCAATGCTCAAACCTTTAGGTCCTTGCTCCCTCATCCTCTGAGTTAAGGTTAAATGGGATGTAGCCAATATTTTGTGCCTCAAAATGAACAGTGGGGAAATTGGGTCATGTGTATGGGAGCCTCTCTTCTTAGGAGCTGATTTTGCTGTTTTTTCTTTCCCCTCCTTTACAGTATTAGGAAAAACCCCTTGTCCCCACGCTGTGCTGTTTTACTCCTCAACTCCATCAACCTCTGTGAGCGGGTCAGGGTGGTGGAAGTGCGGTAAGACACTCACTGTTGGGAGCCCAGCAGCCCAGCCTTAAAGGGACTACCAAGCTTGTCATCTTTGAAGATCAGTGCTGAAGGACTGTATCTTGTGTCTGCTTCAGGTCAAGTGAAAATGCCTTCTTGCATTTAGGAGCGAGAATGCGAAGCCAGAAGACATCCTGCAGGTACTGGTATATAACATTTACTGTAATTCACCTGTGGCTGGGTTTGAAGCACTAGTGCGGGGAGCCAGATTTTCTCTTGTATTGAGAATTCATGGGCTGGTGGCCAAGGAGATTGGGCTAGTAACTTAAGCTTTAGGGCTCAATTCCTCTGCTTAAGTGCAATTCAGAACCATTTAGATGTATTGGGATGGCAGAGGCCTGTGCTTTTCTTCTTCTCTTTTTTTCTGGGCTGCTTATGATCATGAATTGCACCGAATTCTGCTGCACAAGCACCTGAACTGAGCCCTCATCACTGCATTTTCCAAATGTGTGCCTCAAATTCTGGGTTATAATCTCCATATGAACATCTCTGTGATGTGAGATGCGTCTGCAGCCCCTCTGGGAGCGATGGTTCCTAAGTATCCCTGGAGAGAACACTGTAAAGTGTCTCCATTCTGGCACCAAGGAGATGGCAAAAAATGTGAATGCTGCACAGAGACTGGTGTAAAAGTGCAGCTGCTGGTGGGTAGGCAGCTCTCAGTGCTCAGGCTGAGCTGGTTGCTGGCCATGCTTTAACCCTCTTGCTGTCCCACACAGGCTGACGGGCTGTGCCATTGGGGAAGGGCAGGTGGAGGAGCTCTGCAGCGTCCTGGAGCAGCACGGGTGGCTGGCAGAAGTGGAGTAAGTAGGGCTTGGGTATCACAGATACCATGACCTTGAGCAGAGTCACTGAGGGAGAGCTGTGTTTGCGTGGTTCAGCACTGCCTGGAATTTCCCAGCCTGTCTGCAAGGGGGTGTGTGCTCATTCAGACTGCTGAGAAACACAATCAGCTGGAAATAATACAGGTCCTTTTGCTCTGCTGGGACAACTTCCTTGGGATTTTCACTCCATGGCTGTTTTCAGGCATTTGTTGCTTCACCTGAGCTCTTCATTTGAGCTTGCTCTGGAGCTTATGCATGAGGTAGTTTCATAAGGCAGTGGTTTGTTTTTGTTTTATTGGCCAAGCTAGGATTTAAGTCCAGGAAATTTCAGTTTTTTCTTCAAAACTTGTCAGAGGAGCATTGCTGTTTAAAAGAAACATAGACTTATAGAATAATTTGTTTTGGAAAGGATCTTTAAAGGCCATCTAGTCTAACCCCCTGTCGTGAGCAGGAACATCTTCAACTAGATCAGGTTTCTCAGAACCCTGTCCAACCAGACCTCGAATATTTCCAGGGATGGGGAAACCCCCAGCTCTCTGGGCAGCCTGTTCCAAAAGCTGAGTTTCAATTTGCCACATTGTTCTTCTGCCTTTCAGTCTCTCCAGGAATCAGCTGGGAGATGAAGGCCTGAGGAGCCTCTTGGACCACTTGCATCAAGTGCCCGGTACCTGTTCCCTCAAGTAAGAGATCATACAGTGAATCTGAGGTGTCCAGCAGAAGGGTGTTGGTGTGATCCCTCCTGAAGCTGGTACTTGTGCTTCTTGCCCTCTCCTGCCTTAGGAAGAAAGCTCTGACTGAGTCATGAGCACAACTTGAGACCTCCAGGCCATGGTGACGCAAAGTCTGCTCCAAAACCTCAGCAAAAGTCTTTTTATTAGCCTCAGCAGGAAATAGCAATGACCAGAGTGGGGTGGTGTGACAGAAGCTGACCCAGTCCCCAGAGTTTTCAGTTCATCACTTTTCTGTATGTGTTGTCCTCTTTCAGTAACTCAAGACCCACAGGCGCTGTGAGCTGAGCTGTGTGAGCTGAGCCTCTCCCCTTCCCATTCTGGTGGCGCAGTAAATGTTCCAGCTGCTGCTGCCTCTGAAAGAGGCAAATTGCATTTGCTGTGTCCCCCAAGTCATCAGTGCTGTGTCCTGGAGGGGTTCTGTGCATTGAGCACAGCTGAAGGGTCCCAGCACACCCCAAACTGCTCTGTCTTTGGTGCCAACTTGAATTTTGCCTCTGTGGCTGAGGAGCCTGGGGACAACCCTGACTCCTGACACATGAAAATCCTTCCTTCTCTTCTGTGCAGTCTCAGCCATAATGGGATTTCTCAGGATGGAGTCCTGCAGCTCATAAATGCCTTTGTCACATCTGGAAACACCGCTGAAGTTCAAGTCAGGTGACTGTTGCTCGTCTTTAATTCTTCCCTGCTTGTTTTCCTTTTAATTATTGTAAGGTTGTGGTTTTCAGGTAATAATGAGGGCTACGTTTTCAACTACCTTAAGCATTTGTTTATGTCCATTTCTAATGGCCACATATAGTTGCCAAGCAGAACTATCATTCCACAGGGCCAGGTTAATTTTGTGTATAGAGACACAGATATTCAGCTGTACCAATCACTGTCATGTATGTACCTGTTAATGAACCTCTTCAGGGCAGGAGTCAGCATTTGCTATCTAAGGTTCTCTTCATAATGCTGAGATTTCAGAGGCAATAGAAATCAATTTCCCATTGTTCTTTACTTGGATTTGCATCTTTATCTCCTTTCCTCTCGGGCAAAAATATCCGAGGGGCTCTGGGCCTGTTGCCCTGGCATGAAGTGCTCTTCTCACAGATTCCAGTCGTGAGACTGGGCTGTGCTGCACATCTGTGGGACCTTATCAGTGTTTATGTTCATGGGACCAGTTGGTCTGTCCTGAACCAGTTTTAACCAAGGGCACTTCCATTCATTCCTGCAGTTACATGTGGGTGCTGAATCTTTGGGCTACTTTAAAGCAGGTAAGTCTCCTGTTGTACCTCTCCCCAGAGCTCAACTGAGAGTGCAGAGGAGGCAGATAAAAGCAGGACAGGTCAGGATTGCTTCTCCAAACACCAGTGCTGCCTCATGCCAATTTAGCATTAGTGAGACCTTATTGAAGCATTTCCCTGGGCTGGTTTATTTTAGGGAGAGGTGATCTGGGTCAGGTACCTCTGTCACTGCTGTGCTGGATTATTTTCTGGAGTTTGGTACCATTAAATTCTGACCACTGGGAAAAATAGTAATTATCCTTCTAAATATTACACTTGTGTCTTCTCTGTGCAGTTTGTGCTCCAAAGCAACTTTAATCATCAAGCTGACAAGCGGAGATGACCCAAGAAAGATTTTGAGGTAATGTTACAGAGTTTTTGTGGTGATTTCTTTGGCAAAAGTGATGTCCTTTTTCTAGGGACAAGGCAGACAAAACCCCTTTTAGCCCCTGGCTGCTGGCATGGAGGTATTTTATATTAATAGCTGATACTTCTCCTTTGACTCACCTTCTGAGAAGAGCTTTCTCACATCACAGAGAATCCCACATCCCTTTTTCTCTTTGCTTCCCCACTGACTGTTCCTCACCTGGGCACCTGCAGGTGTGCCTCCAGTCCCTGTCACAGGACAGGGTGCTACAAAAAGCAGTGCCACTCTAGCATACAGGAATGTTCTACCAGAACATCTCAGCAGATGCTTTTGAAGTGTTGCCACAAACGTTTTTTGGAAACCCTTAAGGGTGTTTAAGGTTTTTATGCCATCCTTCTTTCTCTGTGGGGTTAGGCTGTGATCCCTGAGGTTGCTGGGTCAGAAAGCCTGAAATGTGATGAACTAAGGCTGTTCTCTTTCTCATCCTTTCAGACTGGCAGAGTGCAACTTTCAGCCAGAGCACTTGGAAAAGTTGTTCTTGCTCCTGGAAAGGTGCACTGGTCTGACAGAGTACACGTGAGTTAATGGCTCTTGGACCCGTTTGGGTGGGCTCGTTTTTGAGCTGCTCATTACAGTGAGCTTTGGTTCTAGGTCCTCAAATAACAACGTGACAGTCCAAGCTGCAGAAAGGCTTTTGCATGCCCTGAGGAAAGATCTGGGGCTGCTGAAAATCAGGTACTGTGTCACTGTGCTTTTTTAGATACTGATCTGGGGCTGGTCTGATCTTCCAAGATCTCCTTTCATAAAAAACAAAAGTGAACTGTGCTTCTTCCAAAGGCAGGTAGCATTGGCCTGAGAAATTCCCATGGCTGACTCTGTTATGGTATTTGGCTTTTTCTCCTTGATTCCTACTGAGCCTCGTGCAGCGCTCTGGCCATAAACTGCTGTCTCTGTAGAGACACTGCCAGCCTTACAAAGGAGAGTGATAATTCTGGTGGACACATTCCCACTGCCAGAGCATCCTGCTCTTTACCTGGCTAGCAAATTCTCCACTCCTCTGCAGGGAAGCTGGGGTACTTCTGCCCTGTCTCCCATGCAGACATTACTCTGCTAAGCCAAGCAGCCTTTCCATGTATTGAGGGTGTGGAACAGTCAGCTGACAGAGGCAGAGGTGTATCCGTGCCTGGGAATAAAGGAGAGCTGCCTGTATTCTCCTTTGCAGCATAGAAGAGCCGTGGGTGTGCAAAGAGAGAGTCATGAACCTTCTTGAGCTGGCAGTCCAGGCCTCTGGAAACATTACTGAGATCACGTAAGTGGCACCTCAGGTTCTGGTGTCTGTCAGATACTTTCTTTTAGCCTGATACTCTTAAGGAAATGGGATTGAAGCCACCACTGGATCTTCTGTTCTTTATTCACTGTCTCCAGTGCATTTGTGAGCAATTAGCCCACTTGAAGCAATTTTAACCCAAATGGTTGGTGGGTAGAAGTGCTCAGAAGGTTTGTGGTCACACAGCTCAGAAGGTTTAATGGAAAGGAGACCATGGTCCTGGTTGCCCTTGGGAGAAAGGGGGCCAAGTTTAGGCTGGTTTTGGAGCTAGTTTAAACATTACAAACCTCTTCAGATGTGGGTGATTAGTTTTCATCTTCCACCATAGTCCTATCCCATCCAGTCCTCCTGATTTTTCCTATGGAAAATAGTATTTTCTCTCCCTCAGGAGTTCACAGTTTTATGATGATCTCTATTCTCTACCCTTTCAGGATATGTAAAGATAAAACCCTCTTCCAATTAGTCATAAGGTTCCCACACTGTCTGGAGAAGGTAGAATCAGTCGTTAGCAGGTGAGAAAGCAGCTATTTATCATTATTTTCTGCTTGCTCTGAATTTCACTGTGGGATGAAAAATATCTTCAGAGTGTCTAAGGCTCTGATCTCCATGGGTGCAGTCTCAGAGTGCCTCTGTGCCACACATGTGCAAGCAACCTTATGCCTCTGTGTGTGTCCCTTGGGCTGCCCTCCTTCAGGCCCATGCTGGACCTAAACAAGGCAAAAAAAATCCACCTACTTTCCTGGGAGCACTCGAGAAACAGGAGCACTTTGAGGACTCTCAAGACATGCTGGCTTCTGCATGAGTGTGCAGAGAGAGCAGCAGCAGCGTCCTTTTCCTTCTGTGCAGCTGAAGGAAGAGGCAGCTCTTGTCCTGGGCACTGGGGACAGGCTGTGTTTCTCTGCACTGGACTGTGACATAAATGGGACATGGCAGGAAAGCCCCAGGTGGGCTCCTGAAAGCCCTGATCTGTCCCTAATCGTGTTCCTGGGGGGCACCAGATGCTGCAGTGAGCTCTGCTGATGCTCACTCACAGTTGCATTGTGTGTTTGTATCCTGCAGCCAGTGTCTGTACAAGCCAGAAATCAAGCACTCCTCCTTCTGGCAAAGGCTTCGTGAAAAATGTGCTCAGCTTCAGGAGCTGAGGTGAGTTGCCAGGCATTGTAAAAGATTTTTTGGGAGGGGAGCAGCATGTCCTGGTGAGTGCAGCACTCCGAACACACAGCAGAGCATGGGAGAGACCAGTTCAATGCCCCAGTCCCTGCCCTTTGGGTCTCCTACTTGGAGTGTTTGAATGGAAAATAGAAAAAACCCATAGACCTGGTGGCTTCCTGAGGTATCCTTTGAAATCATCTAAATCTCCCAGTGCTCAGCTCCCATGGGACTTTGCCAGGTATCAATGTGGACTCCTTCAGTGTCCCAGCAGTGCTGTGCTTTAGCTGTGAGCTTGGCACAGACCTTTTGCCACCACTGGACCTGTCATTCCCTCCTTGCAGATGGTCTCAGGTGGAACTCCACGAGGATGAAGCAGAAATGCTAGTCAGGATTTTGCTGCCCCTTCCAGAGCTGAAGATGTTTGGGTATGTCCCCAGCTGTGATCTTTTCCACATATTTATTCTTTGCTCAATCCTGTGCCTCATGCCATTCCTCTTAGTCCTGCACACAAGGGGTGTGGAAATCTCTCCAAACTTACTGGTCCCTGATGTCTGTGCTGTCTGGGATTTGGGATGGGGCAGTTTGCCTGTCAGTGGAGTAATCCTCTCTTTCTCAGTGTGCTGAGACCTAATCTTCTCACTTGATCCGTGCTGTTTTTCAGGCTGACCTCTAGCAGTGTTACACCAGCTGGAATCGATTGTTTGATCTCAGGCTTGCAGAAGTGCCAGGCCATTGAAGAGCTCAAGTGAGTGTGTTGTTATCAGGCTGTCTGGAGGCTGCCAGGTCTTTCTAGAAGCTTTAGCCTAAACTTCAACCTCTCTTCTGTGTGTACGGTGGGCAGATGTACTTTTCCTGGTGGCTGGAGGACTTTGGATAGGGAAGAAGCAACAATTCTTTTTTATTTGCAAGGAACAGTGAGTGAGAGAGACAGAGATCAGTAGTCTGAGCTAGGGAATTCCAGTGGACAATCGAATGTTGTGGCAGTGTTTTTTGTGTGGATCTTATTGTCTTGTGGTCACAGTGGCACCTTGCTCCATGAGGGGCTGGGCTCTTGCTCCAGAGGTTTGGGATTCTGTTGGTGTTTTATCAGAATCCAGACAGGTCCACTGGAACTGCATTAGAGAACAAAACTGAAATTTTTCACAGGGACTAGAATACTCTCCCCCTTCTCTCCCACTCTTGTTCTGCTCCCCTCCCTGCCGAGCGCTCGCACAGCTGTCCTTGGGTAGTTAATTGTACCTTTGTTATTCCACCTTTCAGCTTGGGCTACATGAAACTCAGCAGTGCTGCCATCCCTGAGCTTGTGCTGGGGCTTTGTGAGATGCCATCCCTGAAAAAGCTTATGTGAGTATGTGACTGCAGCTCGGCTGTCGCCCGGCTTGGGATGCTGAGTAGCAGGGGTTTAATGTCCATTTTCCTGGGGATGTTGTTTCCAGCTTGAACCACAACAGTATTGGTAACGATGGCTGCTCCAGACTCGCAGGAGCCCTGAGGAATATGCACAGCATGGAGGAAATCAAGTGAGTTTCTCCTTTCTTGCAGAGAGGTGACCATTAGTGCCAAGATTTGGAGAGACCTAGATGTGCTTCTACACAGTGCTGTAACAAAAGCAGGGAGGTTGCAAAATGCTCATGTATGAGGTACCTTGGACTAGAGGAAATCAAAACTTGATGTTCAGAAGAGGAAACTCTGGTTTTACCCCACTCTGCTGCAGTTGTGTAGAAAATGGATTAAACAGGATTTAATCTGGAATAGGACTAGAGACTTCCTTCTGCCCTGGGAGAGCCTCAGACCCAGCATTGGCCTGGTCTGAAAAGATCTGACTCCGTAGCCAATGCCGGGCTTGCTCTGCTTTTTCCCTCTCTCTCTTGCCAGATGCGTACACTGTAGCAATTTGGAAAATAATAACAACCTGTCTTCAGCCTGTCTTGGTATTCCGGCTGAAGTAATTTCCCACCCAGCAACAGGATCCAGCGATTTTAATTGTTCTTTGCAATTTTTTAAATTCCTCATTAACACCTATTAATTTTTTGTGAGATAGTTGAGATAAACAGTTCTTTGATTCTGCTGGCAGGGCCCAAAGTGTCATCCAACAAATGGGACACATTAAGCAGGATCTTGTACTTTGCCTGGCATTTTCATTTACAACGCAGCCTTCCTTCTCTTCCTTAAAGTTTAAGCCACAACAACATTGGAGATCCAGGCCTGATAAATCTTGCTGCTGTCCTGCTGGAAATGCAAAACCTGAAGAAAATCGAGTGAGTCCCTTTGTTTTGGTTCAGCTGTTTTGGTCATGGCCATGGTTGGTGGGGAAGCCTGTGTGGGAATCCCTGTGCTGCCTTCCCTTAGACAATGTTCCACCTTCCAGCATTTTCAGTGCACAGTCCACCAAACCAATGGAAGGTGTTTCCTCTCCTGCCCTTCCCATGCAGAGCCAGGACTGGCCGCAACTTTCTCTGCAGAGCAAGGCTCCCTGAGGGTGAAGGTTGTGGCTATGTGCCCGTGCTCCAGAGACACTCGCCAGCCCTCACCAGCTGTTCAAACACGGAGATCTCTGGCTCAGACGTGTCCTGGAAAATAAATTTGCAGCCTATGGGGAACTGTACAAGTCTCATACCCAGGCAGCACCTTTCCTTGGGCTGTGTAGGGTTCCCAGTGTGGTGGCCCCCTGTGTGTCCACACTGCTTTCTTCTACTAGAGGAAGGAGAGGTGAAATGGAGAATTTGTCAAAGCCAGGATATGGCTTCTAGGTAAGGCTCTCTGAGACGTGGATCCAAACTGTTCCTTCTCCCAGGGAACAGAAATTAGAGCATCCAGGCTCTTTGTTAGGCTCAGCTCTTGGGGTAAGCTTTGTAACTTCTTGAAATTAAAAACCTGGAAATGACTTGAAGCAAGAAAAGGAAATTCCCAGTTCTGTCTGCGGGAGGGAAAACTGCTCCTTCCCCACAGTACCTGCAGGGCCAGGAGTTACTCAGCACTTGACAAAAGATCCTAAAAATCCCCAGACCATTTCCTAGAGACCTGAGTGTCCCATCACAGCAGGGAAACAGTGAAATGTCTTAAGCTGGTAAATTCTGGTTCTCATTTAGTCACTGAGAGTGTCGTGCTTATTTCAGCCTTTCAGGGAACTGTCCTAGTCCTGCTGGAGGGGAAAAGCTGATGGAAGCTCTTGCCCATTGCAAACACATCAGGGAGTTACTGTAAGTGTGTCATTTCCAGTGTCCCTTTGGGAAGAAGGGCAAAAGTCAAGGCTTAGAAATCTGATATGGCTCCAATAAAGATAAGATCAGTTTTACCACTGACTCTTGTGAGAGCAGGGTAAAAACTCTCTGCTACACACCACAGAAATGTGTGGGGCTGAGTGTGGAGGGTTTGGGATTGGTTGCTGGATTGTCCTGAAGATTTCAAAGATCTGTACAGTCCGCATTAGTGGACTAATGGATTCAAGAGCTGAATCCGCAGGTTTATAGGGAGTGTCTCAGGCACAGGGGCTGTGCAGTGCCTGTGTTGCCCAAGAAATCACCACTAATCTATGTGGCTGCAGAAATGGAGAAGTGGACAGATAAAGACTTTACATATTCAGATATATTGATGTTCTGTTCCAGACCAGTTTAAAGAATGTATGTGCCCTGCCATGTTAAATAAATAAAATTTTAAAATAACAAATAAGAAAAAGTTACAGTTGAACTACTGGAACTGTCCATGTAACCTTCAGATTACGGTGTGTGTACTAAGGGGTGCAATTTCAGTTCAATTCCAGCTCAGGTCATTTCAGTCAGAAAGGGAGACAAGTGTGCTCCCGAGAAGTGCAGATCAGTTTTACTTCCATGTTTAACTTCTGCTGCAGCATTGGAAAACCTTGTTGTTTCTTCCTCCCACCCTCAGAGTCCTTTGAATCAGGGACATTGGGTCCTTTCAGCACCGTCCCAGGCGTGTGTGGGTGAGGAATGGGGATCACACATCTGTGTGGGTGACACACAGGTGAGGAATGAGACTCTGGACTTCACTGCCAGTAACATTTCATTTCTGCTTCTTCCAGACTGTCAAGGAATGGTTTTGGCGACAGAACAGCAGTGACACTTGCCCTCTGTCTGCCTCACATGACCAACCTGAAGATCCTGCAGTAAGTGTCAGCCTCTGCCCCAGGAAGGCTGGGTATCCTGGGGAATATGGGGATCACTGAAGGAAGGAATGGGAAAAAGCACTGGTGTCTTGTTTAGAGAGTAATTTCAGTGTCCCAGGATTGAGAAACCCTCCACAGTTATTTTGCTGTAAGAGTCACATAAACTCTTCTTGCTTAATCTCTTGCAGCATTAGAGATGAACCAGGTAGTGAGTATACAGTAAAATAAGCCTTAAAATTTTTTTTGAGTCTGTTGGTTTCTGATGCCTCTGGTGGAATGTTCTGGTGGAATGTAAGCATAAAGATGAGCATCTTTTGTGGACCCTCACTTTTTTGTGCAGGCACCTCTGAGTCATTTCTTTTCCCTGAACTCAGCGATAATGTATTTTTAAAACTTTTGTGGGAGTCTTTCCAGGACTCTAACATGTAGGACTTTCTTTTACTGTTTTATAGTAACAAAGCAAGAAATTAGTGAGCTAGAAGAGCTCACTGGGCTCAGTTAGCCTTGAGGTGTCTCTTTCAGACTGTGTCTAAGATGTCATCAAAAGATAACTTGTAAAAGGAATCTCAGTGGTGGGAGACCACCTCTGGATAGGTTCTTGGCAAGTCAAATATGAGCTTTTGTTACAGCTTTATTCCAAAATAATCCTCCAATGCTTATGTTTCCTTTGTTAGCTTCCAGAACAATAACATCGGGCAGGCAGGAGCGCTGGAGCTGGCCAGAGCCTTGGTGGTGTGTGGGCTGCTGGAAGAGATAAGGTAGGTCATGGCAGGTGCACTTGGGATGGTGCCAAACATATCACAGACTGGTTTGGGTTGGAAGGGACCTTTGGTGATCATCTTGTTCCAATCCTCCTGCCTTGGGTAGGGACACATTTTACTAGCCCAGATTGCTCCAAGCCCTGTGCAGCCTCGCCTTGGACAATTCCAGGGATGGGGCGGCCACAGCTTCTCCTGTGCCAGGGCCTCACCACCCCCACCAGGAAGAATTTCTGCTTCCTAATATCCAATCTAACCCTGCCCTTTGTCAGCTTGAAGCCATTCTCTCTTGTCCTGTCTCTCCATGCACTTGTCCAAAGTCTCTCTCCAGCTCCCTTGCAGCCCCTCTAGGTACTGGAAGGTCATCTTCCCACTCTCCCTTACTGTCATTTCCTCTCAAGTCACACCAATCATTAACTCCAGTATAACTTTTTAATTCCAGTTTCACATGCAACACATGATGTACTGCAGATCTCTCCTTCTTTGACACAGGTATAACCCCACGTTTGTGTCTGCAAGCAATTCCCTGCTGCAAGGACTGGGGCTGTGAGTTACAGCAGGGCTGTCAGTCCCATTGTACCAAGCAGTGAATTGACCTAAAATTGCTATGTACTGATCTAGCTCATCCCTGCTGTCTACACAGTCCTCACTTAGTCTGGGTAGTAGTTACTAACTTGCTAGTTCACATAATTACATTTTCCTGGTGGCTTGTCTCTGACTGTACCTGCTTTTTCGGCACCACTCAAAGCTTTTCCATTACCCTTACAGTTTAGCAGAAAATCACCTCGGGGAACAGAGTATCGGTGCCCTGTCCGAGGGGCTGCTGTGCTTTGAACACCTCCGGAAGATCGAGTGAGTACCGGGGCACTGAGGGCTGCTGGGGCGGAGCGTGGCAGGACACGGTGTTGTGTTCCCCACGGTTCTGACACCGGCTCACTGTGCCCTCTGCTTGTTCTCTCCCTGCTGCTTCAGCCTGAAATTCTGTGGAATCACTGATGATGCCTCAAAATCACTCTCTCTCGGCTTCCGACAATGCCCTTCCGTGGAGGAGATAATGTGAGTGTGGGGATGGATGGGGAGACGCTTCAGCACACACAGGTCACTCTTGTTTTAATGTCTGCTCCTATTTGGAACTGCAGGGCACTTCTGACCCTGCTAAATACTTGCTAATACTTTCCACTGAGTACTTTTCGGTGGTAAATGTACCAGTAATTTACTAATTGATGAAATACACTGCTAAAACTTGTCATGGGGTAAAGCTGTGTGCTCAGCAGTCATTTCAATCTTTTACATCTCATTCCCTGGCCATCCAGGACTCTGAGATAACCACAGTCTGCAGACACTCCCTGGTGTCTTATCATATATGGAAATATGTGGTGAAACGGAGGAAACTCCTCAAAATTAAGCTTGTAATCCAGGGGAATGTTTACCTGTAATGATAAGAGGGTAATTAGCTCTTGCAAACAGGCTAATCCACGGGGGGTAATGTCACAGTAGTGGTACTAGAGTTTATCCAGACTCACAACTGGGATTTCTTGTCTGCCTTAGACTATCCTGGAATGCCCTTGGAGATGGAGGAGCCCGAGACTTGGCCACTGCTCTCCCAGAGATGGAAAAGCTGAAGGTGTTAGAGTGAGTACAGCCCTGAGAAAAACCCTGGGAAGACTCGTTTTTCTGTCACTGAGCCTTCAATCACGGGACTTGAGAAGAGGGGAGGTGCATTAGGAACAACAGGCAGGCTTCTGCAGTTTAACTGCTTGCTTAGCCTGCTCCATGCACTGAGGGCCAGCCTTGCCTGGCTACTTGAAGTAACACTCATTTGATTTAAGGTGATTACAGCATGGGACCATTCAGCTGTTTTCCTCTCTGGATTTGTTTTGGATTTCAAAATTCTCTTTTGGTTTTTAAAACAGCCTGGAGAAAAACCGCATTGGGGCCTGTGGGGCCACGAGGCTGGCGGAGGAACTTGCCAAGTGCCCGGAAATTCAGTTCATAAGGTGAGCAGGTGTCACAGAACTCTATGGCTGGGTCTTGGCTCAGCAAGGAGAAGTCAGGGTGACCGATGCGACCCATGCCCCAGCTGCCTGGGTTAGCTGGCAGGGAATAGAGTATTGCATGGAATACAGACACAAGACAAGTAAGCTGAGGCTTTTCTAGGACAGCTCCACCTCCCAAGAAAGTCCAGGGAAAAAAGGAACTGAAAAGCTTGCTGGCTTTAAATGAGGCAAAAATGAAGAGCCAGTTGTGTAATGTCCCCATCAGGAAGTTGTTGCGTTTGTTCTTAAAAGTTTTCTTTCTCTCATTCCTTCTGGTTTCGCTTCTGATGTACATTCCTGCCCTGTCCCACTCTCTCCTGGGATCCATATCTTCCAGATACTTGGGCACCATACTTAGTCCTGCAGTAACACATTTGCTGTCCTTGCAGGCTGTGGGACAATCCAGTGCCCAAGGGCCTCGCTGAGAGTTTGACAAGCCAAGACTCAAGACTGTGTTTCTCCTTCAATTAAAAAAGAAGACCCTTTGCCTAACTAGGAGTTGCTCTCCATCTCATACTGCACTGAAAAACCCAGGAACTCAAAGTTCCTACAACTGGATATTGTAACTACAGGGCCTTTCTTTGCTGCACTGGACCAAGTGTGGATATTAGGGGGTTTTTGTTTGGGTTGGGGGTTTTTTTGTTTCTGTTTTTTTTTGTTGTTTGTTTGTTTGTTTTTGTTGGGGTTTTTTGTTTGTTTTGTTTCTTGTGTGCATTTACTGTACAGAAGAGCAAAATACTGTAAAGAACCTCTGCTGAGCAGGCAGTACAGTATTCATGGTGTAAAAACACTGAAACTCTCTTCAAGAGAATAACTTCCTAGAAAGTTATCAGCAAATAGTGATAAGAATGCTTATGTACTACACACTATTTATATACATTTATTTATGTACTGCCCTAGTGAAAAAGGGACACCATCACCTCCATCCAAGCTTCAACTGAGTTAAAAGTTAAATACTTAGTCTTTATTTTGAGGGAGGGGCAGTGAGTGACAGAGCCAGAAAGAGCAGAGGCCATAATTAAGTTCTCACATACAGTCACAAAAAAGGCAGATATGAGGTTTTCTCAGAGCTGTGAGGTTTTGCAGTCACCATCCCTGGAACTGTTCAAAAAACCTGTGGATGTGGCACTTGGAGACATGGTTTACTGATGAACATGTTGATGCTGGGTTAAGGGTCTGACTCAATCATCTCAGAGGTCTTTTCCACCCTTAATGATTGTATGATTGCATTATTTTCAGATGAGATGCATCTTCTCAGTCATTGAGAAAGCCAGCAGAGTATTTCATTATCCTTAATCAAGATTACAACACCTACAGGGTGTTGGAATAAAGAATACACATCCTCCAGGAGAGGATGTGAAATTATTTACAAAACTGTAAGTTGTTGGCATTGTTACAGATGAGCTCCAACAGGCTGCTTGAAAATCATCTGTAACTGTGTGAAATTCCTCTATGATTTTTAGGAAAAAACATAATAGAATCACAGATTGACTTGGAAGGGACCTTAAAGACCTAGTTCCAAGTGCCCTAGTTCCCTAGTGCCATGGGCAGGGACACCTAACACCAGACCAGGTTTCTCAAAGCGAGGTGGCCTTGACCACTTCCAGGGATGGGGCAGCCACTGCTTTTCTTGGGAGAAGAAAAAAAAAGGTAAGAAGAAAAATAATGTTTGGTTTTGTTTTCTTCATATCAGCCTCCTTTTCACACAGAATTGCCTCAGTTTTGTGAAAAAGACTTCAGGACATCTGAAATTTCAAGTCATTGTGCAAAAATGATCAATATTTATACTGTGATGACAAGGAAATGCTGATATTACCATAAATTTCAATGAGACACTTCAAAAAGGACTGAGGTTGTAAAACAACTTGTAAGAAAATCGACTGCTCTGTGTGACAGGAATGTGCTACTACTGACTGTTTTCCTGTGGGGTTTTGCAGCGCTTTGTGGGGTTTTGGACTGGTTGCACTAACCTCTTTCAGGAGAAGTGAGGGGTCAATTAGCTTGAAATGTCCACGTGAAAGATCCTTCAAGTCTCTACTATCCCCCAGCCCCAAAGCCCATGTGTCGCTGGGCAGTGGATGTTGGACCTGTAGGAACTGCAGGGAGAAGATCCCAAACACCAAGTTTGCTGCTTCATAGAGGAGACAGACTGAAACTGCGCTTGGACTTGTGGAATTCTGGCTTGTGTCACAGGAGTGCAGCCACACTGTTCTCATCTTTTCCCAGTGTTGTGTTTTCCTTATGTGTTTGTGCTGTAAATACTCAAGTCTTGTGGTGGATTTATTTATGGAATTTTGTTTGCAGCAGTGTTTGCCTTCGGAGATGTAACCGATCTGACTTGGGCAGGGCAGGCATCTGGAATGAGCTGGAAATGCTGGTCCAGCAAACCTTTGGGCAAATGTGAACAGCTGGTGCTGGTTATTCCTGGGGGAGCCACTGTCCCTATTTAAAGATCGGCATCGTGCTCTGTGACATGATGATGTGATGGTGTAAAAGTGGGACACATTTTGCAGAGATTACTCTGAACAGGGCTTAAAAAACAAAAGCAAAGGAAAAAAGAGGGAGTGAAATTCCTCATCAGGCCATAATTCCATGGAGTAAACAAGCACCTCATCTCTAAACGCTGGCACTTAGGAAAAGCTTCACCAAATGTGGTGAACTGATACGAGGAGGTAATACTTCCCTGTGAGGGTGGTGAGGCCCTGGCACGGGTTGCCCAGAGAAGCTGTGGCTGCCCCATCCCTGAAATTGTTCAAGGCCAGGTTGGATGGGTCTTGGAGCAACCTGGGCTAGTGGAAGGTGTTGCTGCTCATAGCAGGAGGTTGGAACAAGATAATCTTTAAGCTCCCCTCCCGCCCAAACTTTCTATGAGAAATGAGATCCGAGATTTTCCCCTTCAGTTCCCCTGACTCCTGAAGTGAGGAAGTATACATCTGTACCATGAGGTTTGCAGGGACATAACACAGCACGCTGCAAATACTCTTGCAGCACTGCTCGTGACTTGAGATGTTGAGAGGGCGACTCTGAAATCCAACTGCACACCTGCGTTTGTCAGCGTCTTCCCCAAATTCGGGATTCCAGTCTGACCTGAGGCAGTGGCCATCCCAACGGGAGCCAGGGAAGGGAACTTGCAGGAAGACACAGCATCTTTTCTGGAACACCAGGTGTCAGCAAAACCCCAAAAATGGGGAGTGGTTGCAATCCAGCGGTTTCGGCTAAAAACGGGCTCTGTGCTGTATTTTGTGTGCACGGGTTGCATTTTTTAAAAATCAGAGATTTGGACCGAGTTGTACATGGAACACAACAACACAATCGGTCTGTGGTTCATTTCTTCCATGTCATGCCAAGGACTTCTGGGGCGTGCTTCCCATTTCCATTGTGCTTGTAATGTCCATGTTCCAGCTTGTGCTAATTTCTGAAAGTTTCTGAGGAGGACTTGGGGGCTTTGTCCAATTTTGGGGGGTTAAATGAATCTTCTGGAATGCAGGAAGACGTGAGGCCATTAGGGATTGTGTGTGATGGCCGAACACCAAACCGATTTCCAACCACCTAATTACCGTGGGCCATTTTTAGAGCTGTTACTATTAGGTTTCGGATTTATCATGGTCCAAAAATGGAAATGCATCAGGACTCTCTGCACACCCCTATTGTTTCAGGCTGCCTGCAGTCTCTGGAAGACAATGTCTGAGCTAGTCAGTACTGGTTTCATACACAGAAGGGATTCTGCCCCCTGAGAGACAAGATCTTTAGAAAGAAATACTGTGCTGTAAATAAACACGCTGCTGGAGGGCGGGCGGGAGCCTGGATTTTGTGCTGGGGAGCAGCTGGAGCCAGGCTGGGCCGGGCTTCTGCACACGATAGCGGCAGCTCCAAAGAGCTGGAAATGCAGCCGCTGTTTCCCCTCCGCTAAAACCAGTTCCAGGTAGCCCTGAACCTGCTGTGACTTGAGGCATCGTGCTGGCAGGAGAGAAAACACAGGAAAAACTGATCTGGGTGAAAGCAGGCACACTGGCATTTGTGAAATACTGTCTGCCTCTCCCTTTTCCCCTCAAAGTGACATTTTAAGCCTCAGGCAAGGAGGTAGGAGGGCAGGTCTGGCACAGACCCCACTTCTCCCACTGCATTCCTCTTTCAGGCACAGCCTCGTCCCTTTCTGTGATGGTTTCTGGCCAGGTTTACACAGAAAGATCAGGGTTGCTCCTAAACCCTAGGTTCAGCTGTTAGTTGGATATTGGCTGTTGTGTTGCCTGCACTGAGCAGGAGCACTGGTGACCCCTGAACCTGTCCCGTGTCCACTGCCCCACTCCTGGGGCTGGGAGGGGAGTGGGGCTGGCAGAGGGAGCACCTTGTGTGTGCTAAAAACTTGGTGCCTTAAAATTCCTCTGCCTTCCACAGCTCAAGCTGAAGGAGAAGAAGGTATTCCAGCTGGCCAGGGGAATATGGGAGTTGCTTATTTGCCTGTGATCTTCCAAAGCATGAGCAGAGCCCATGCTAGAGAGCTCTGAACAAATAGAGATGGTTTATTTAATCGGCGGCCTCAGAGGGAGGCTTTCAGCCTTATTACCCTATCTCCACACCAAAAACATCTCTATAAACATCCTGGACGCCTGATGATGTGTCCACCAAGCGTCGGGTGAGGTTGCTAATGGCATGCTGGGGTCAAACCCCGGTGGTACCAGCCTCGAAGGGAACACACGCCAGCTCCTTGGGGTCACTAGGGCAATGGGTCGGTGTGACACCGGCCAGCCCCGCGGCTTGGGTTCCCCTTCACGTCTGGGGTGTGCATTTGGGCCTGCTTGTTTTCCTTCTTTAACCAGAAGGAAAGCAGAATCAGCGGGACACGGTCTGGTCCTGAGTGATTTCGGCACCGGGATCGCCCCCGTTAGCTGAGCACGGGGAAGCAGAATCAGCGGGAAGCAGATTTTTTCCCATGGGAAGCAGAAATCATGGGAAGCAGAATCAGCGGGACACGGTCCGGTCCTGAATGATTTCGGCACCGGGATTGCCCCCGTTAGCTGAGCACGCAGAACCCTGCTTACACCCAAACAGCACAAAAGCCAGCGGTTTTGCCTAAAATTGATGGGCGTCGATCCAGCAAAAGTTGTTTTCCTTGGATCTGAGTGCATAACATGTTTTTTTTTTTTTTTAGGCTGTTTTTAAGCTTTTTTCTCTTTTTTTCCCCAAACAGCGAAGCAAAAGCAGCCAGCGAGGAAGTTTTGGGGTGGATCCTTTTCTCGTTTTTTAATGCGAAGAGGATGATGCTCGTCCCGGGAGTGGGGGGGAGCCCGTGCACGGCCGCGCCCGCCGCCCGNGCCCCGCGGGAGCTGCTCGGCCTGGCCCGGCGGTGAGTACCGGCAGCCCCCGAGGGAGTCCCGGGGATAACGGAGCGGGGCTGCCCGGCGGGATCGTCTCCCGCGGGTCGGGTGGGTGGTGAGATACCGGATGGTCCGGTGGGAGGATGGCGCTGGCCGGGACAGTGTGACAGCGGTGTCAGCCACCGGACGGGGACCTGCAGGGGTAGTGTCCCCCCGCCGGCTCGTCCCGAGGTGTGTGGGTGGCGCTTCTGCCCTCTGTCCGTTTGGGCAGCGCCTCCGGCCTCCCAAGACGGACCCTTCGTCTGCTTGGACAGACCCTCCATCCTCTGAGGCAGGCCCTTCATCTCCAGGGACAGGTCCTCCATCCCTGAGACGGACCTTTCATTCCTTGGCCATCCCTCAGGACAGTCCCCCTGTCACTTCATGCTCCCCTTCCGCAGCCCGGGTCCCTTCATTCATGCGCGGTGTGGAAGTTGTTCTGTTCCCACTCTTTGTGTGCCTGTATCCACTTCTAAAGATGGCAACTGGGCGTGCGACCCCCAGGCAAACGCGTGCCTTCACTCCCCAAGCCTGGGGATATTTGTAGGGTTTTTTCCCGGCAGCTGCTGCAAGCCCCTCTCCTTATCCTCTGCCATGGAGTGACGGGGGGATCTGGCGAGTTGGAGGCTGGGGAGTCGCAGAGTCGCTTCTTCAGGAGCTGTTTGCAGCGCGATGTTGCTCCAGCTGGCGATGATATCCTTCATGCCATGCATTTTGGGGGGACTGGGAGGGTTTATGCTCGTGGATGTGCTGCCTCTCTCTCCTCTGTGCCCGGCAAGACGCTTTGTTCTCTGAGCGGAGTGTTTCCCTCAGCAGTGTGAGGGTGCTTGGAGGATTGCAGGCAGGGAGGTGTTTGCCTGTCAGCTCTGCCAGCCTGAAGCCCTGATGCAATAAGTCTTTGTGTGAGTAACCCTAATTTAGGCAAGTAGCTGGACTAAAGCCAGTGGGGCTGGAGGACTTGGTGGGCAAACGCATCCTTTGGAGCTGGTCACCACAAGGAGGGTGGAACAGGAAATAGAGGTGAGTAGAGAGCTGAGCTTTGGTGGCAGAAACATCTCCGAAGGGCTGGGTCCTTGCTGCTGACTCCCCAGGGTGTGAGCTGCTTTGTGGAAAGGAATTGGGAGGATCCTCATGAACCTCGAGGACCAGGTTTGAACCTCCTGGCAATACACCTGAACCTCGCTGGAAAAGCTGGAGGTGCGAGCACAACCCAGGTGTGCTCAGTTCTGATCCTGCTCCCCTGTCACCTGCATCGGCCTCCTCGAGCCAGCTCAGGTACTGAGGCTTGTGATGCCACTGTGCTTTTTTGGAGTCATAAAATTATTTATTATCAGCCAGAAATAGCCTTCCACTGAAGCCCGTTGGGGGCAGGGAATGGAGAGAAGGGAGGAGGAAGGCTGGGAACAAAAGCTCGGGGCATGTGGAAAGGAGTTGTTTTGAAGAATGCAGTCAGTGGAGGATGTTTTCATGTAGCTGCCTTGGGGAAATGCTGCATTTGCTTTGGTTACAGCTGTGTGATAGCCTGGGACATACGTTTTCTGGGATTGTGTGTTTTTCTTTCCCTGCTGTTGTTGCTGGAGCATCTTGACGGGGATAATGTGGAGGGAAGGAGTGAGGGCACCTAGTGAGGCTTCCAAGTGTCCCCAAAATTTCATCTTCTTGTGGTGTAGGCAGCCCCTAGCAGCTCACTTGGGTAGACACGCAGTCCTGGACCTGCTCCCTAAGAGCCAACACTGTCCCCAAACCCCTGGGGACAGAGTTTGCCAGCAGCCTGCCTCTGCTGGCACTGTTGGTGTGTGCCCCACTGTTCCCAGGACCTGCTTGGTCAGGAACACAGTTTGCATCTCTTGAGGGGGCTGCAGACATCGCCCTGTAGCAGTGTGAGGGTGGGCAGGGTTGTCCGACTGCTGCGACGCTTCTCCCTCCCTGCTGCCCTTTGAGCTCCAGCTAAAGGGATCTGAGATCCTGGGGATCAACGTGTTGTCCTGGGGACAGCCTTGCTCCCGGGTCTGTGCTGGGGGACACCAAGGGACTTCATGCTGGTTGCTGACAAGCTGGTGCAATTTGTGAAGCCATGCTTGTCGGGGTCAGACGACTCCAGTGCATGGCCAGTCTGTGCTGTAGGAGGGGGCCCGGGCCCCAGGAACTGGGGATTCCAGTGTGGAAAAATCCTTTTCGGATTCAGCTGCTGGAGCTGAGCTGTGGATGAAGATGCTCTTTGTCCTGGGGGGATATATCAGCTGCACAGCCCTCAACACTCCTCGATTCTGCTCCTCTTCCAGTGATTCCTCCCCCCCTCACCCCAAAACAGCGGGATTTTGTGGTGCTGGAGCAGCCGCTAGCTACCCCGCGATTTACCAGTCCGCCCAGTTGTGTACTGGAATTGCATCAGCTTTGTTTGCCTTTTAGCAGGCTCAGTGTGGTGTGTGAAGAGTCTGGGAGGAATAACTTCTCCTGCTCCTGTTACACTTGGTGGAAAGAGTTTCCCACTGACTTCAGTGGAAACCTCTGCCCAGGGGGAGCTGGCTGGAGCCGCTCGCGCCACCGTAAATCAGGGCTTGTTCTCCGGGAGCCGTCCGTGTGCTGGGAACATAATTCCGGGTTAATTGATGAAAAAGCAACGCTTGCAGCCTCCTGTCCGGGTTCAGGGCTGCCAGCTCTCATAAGGAACTCTTTATGTGAGAACCTTGGCTGGCATTCAGAGGCAGGGTGGGGGGGTAGAAGGAAAGGTAAATTTCCTGGTGTGGTGGAGTAGGCTGGCATTTGAAATAGTGCTCCTGGCAGGATGCAAAACCCACAAAACAGTGAAAAAAAAAAAAAGAATTGAACACCTCCCCACCTTTTCTGCCCCTGAAATCTTACCGTTTGTCTTTTAAACCTCTGTAAAATATTTGTTGAGGGACCTGAGTCATCACTTTTTGCTGCTTTGGCTCAGTTGCTTGGCTGCTGGCTTTGAAAGGTTACTTTTTATAATCACGAGAGCAGGGGAAAAATTAATTCCCAGGAACTCAGGTGAGTTTGGAGATCATTACGTTGTTAAAATGCCAGAAAAACAAGTGAGTGTAAAATGCAGCAAGAAGGGCTCCAATTCTGTTTGTCTGCTGCTTTTGCTAAGGCCTTGTGTTTGGGAGCGGTCATATTTTCTGCCTGTAGCCAGCAGGAAAAATCTTGTGTCTAAAATAGTCGCCTTCACCCCAGCCCTGGATTTTCCATCATCACGTGATTCCAGAAGCTGAGGATTTAGGAAGAAACATCAGCTGTCGTGAGGCTGATTTTAAAAATGAGACAAGCTGGGAACATGAGTTTTGCTATTAAACAAGTCCAGTGCTGTGCAACCATTTAAACGCAGTCTGATATTCCCTCGAGCGGTGTCTAAAGCTGTTGAGAAGGGGTCGAGAATTAGTCAGACGTCATTCTCATAAACCACAGCATTTTTGTGTCGCTGGCGCACAATTCCGTCTCAGGGTGAAGCTTCACACATCAAGTGGCAGCATCTCTCTGCTGCAAAGCAGGCCAAAAAAATTAAAATTCTGTGGGAAAATGTTGGATCTTAGTGATGAAAATCCTGCCTGTGAAGGGGAAGGGATGGGGGTCTCCAGGTGGTGGGCTGGAAGGGCAAGGGGAAGGTGGCTCCAGCCATGGGGACATCAGTGCTCTGCATGACTTGGTGTTGGTGTCCCAGTGCAAATGAGCATTGCACATAAATATCCATGAATTAGTATTTATTTATCTTATCAGCTCTGAAGCTCTGTCTGCTTTAGGGATGAAATGGTGCATGGGATGGAGGGACCTGCACAGCTGCCTGCTGCTGGGGCTGTTCTGGCTGGCATGAGGTTAGGCTGACATGCAGTGAGGTCCAAAAGCAGTTAAGGATATTTCTGGTCACATAAATGATGGTCTTTTTCTTCCCCTCTCACATGTGATAGATGGTGTTGGCTGGGAATAGGAATCCAATTAAGATTCAGAAAGCCAGCATTTTTGTTTTCAATAGCATAGAAAAGTGGTTAATAAGTTAAACAGCCTGTTACATACATCGTGTATAGTTAGTATGTGGGAGGTTCCCTCTGCACCTGTGAGGGAGCCCTGCTTGGCTGCGTGTCCTTTGCAGCCCAGCCACCCTCCCCACAGCCCTGATCCTTTACATTCCATAGGGCCTGCCTTTAATTAACTCCACTTTTTCCTCCAAATCCAGTTTTGAAACAGATCTCTCTTCCCTCCTTGTGACAGCATGCCCAGCTTTCATATGGCTGCTGTAGGATGGGGCAGGAAATTTTTAATACTGGAAGTTAAAATATGCCCCAAATCCTGAGAGTGCTCTGTCCTCCCTTCCTGCATCTCCTGGTGTGCTTGTTTGTCCCACCCGTAGCACGTGTCTGACAAGAGCATCGCTGCCCTGGGGAGGTAGGAGATTTGTGTTTGGCGTTTCTCTCTTTCGGACAGAGGCTCCCACGGGTGCTGCCTGTGGCTGCTCCCGCAGCACTGAGCCTCCCACTCGCCCGCAGAACGGGCAGCGTCGATTTCTGCCTGGGAACGCAGTGGGTGCGGAGCCGGCACCCGAACCCTTTCCTTGGGTCCGCCTTGTAGGGCGGTTGTGTGCAGGGTTTGATGTGATCGCCAGATTCACAGCGACACCACGATGTTTTCTGACCTGAATCACAGATTTCCCTAAACTGAGCCCCAGAGGAAACTCGTAGTCAAGCGAAAATGTGCAATCCTTCTCTGCGTGTCTGAGCCAAATACGTACGTGCCCGTGGAGACGGGAATGGGGTCGCGCTGCGCGGCTCGGCCATCGCTGCGTGTCCTGAACGGAGGGAGCTGCTACGCTCTCACCTCGCCCTGCTCCTTATTTGCCCTTTCTCCCGTGAGAGCAGCACGCCTGGCAGGCACTCACGGATCTGTGAGCAGGGCACGGCGCGGGTGCGGGACGGGCAGCAAGGCTGGGCTCTGCCTCCTGCACGGGCACCCCGTGCACCTGTCTGGCAGCAGCCGGCAGAGCCCCTCTGTTTTCTCCCCGGTTTTGAGGAAGGACTTTTTCCTGTGGGGTTTTTTTGGTTGTTTTGGTTTTTTTTTTCTCTTTTTCCCACGTTGTGGTTTTCTGAGCACACTCCCAGAACGCGCCCAGCCCCTGCAGCTCCTCCCGACCCGTGTCACCAATGGTGCTGCCTCTGTCCCCACGTCACCGCGGGGTGTGGAGGAGCGGGTTTTGCTTTCGTTTGCCAGCCCGGAGCCCTCGGCTCTGCGACGACAGCTGAGGATTGCGGAAACACCCTGAGAGCTCAGTGGCCCCGCTCTCTTCGGAGCACTTGGCTCTCCTGCTCTTGGGGCTCGTGATTTCTCACCGGTAAGTGGGTTTAGATACTCTGGGGGACATTTTCAGACTTCATCTGTAGAGGGTTGGAGAACAAATTTGCTCTTTGCTCCCTGGTGACAGGGCAGGCTCTGCCCGAAGCTGCCCGCTTGTGCCGGCAGCACGTAAACGTGTTTGGTTTTCCTCTCACATCCCTGCCTTCCTGAGATCTCCACTTTTGGTGTCTCCGTGGGTGTGAGCCCCTCTGTGAGGACCTGGGTCCATCCTCTGGTCCTGGAGCAGTGGCCAGGCAGCGGCCATGCCCCTGCTGTTGCAGAGGGACCGTCTTTCACCCCACAAGGATGCTGGCACAGGGGCTCTTGCCTTTCTCAGGGCCCTTCAGCAGCTCATCTGAGCTACAGGATGGCTGCTCGGGACAGAGCAGCCGCAGGTCCTTCCAGTTCCTGCTCAGATGGGGGAAGCAGCCAGAGTGGCAAGTTTGATGATCACAGGGGGGCCCTTGGAATCATCATCAAGGCTGTGAGGGGGTACGGGGAGCAGGGATGCAGGACAGTGGGGAGACTGTGTGGAGGAGTCACTCCCATCCAGCAGATCCTTCAGTGTGAGCCAGGCTCTTCACTAATGCCACTGCCTCCCGGAGTCCAGCAGCTGCTGTGCCACGTGTTGGGATGGCAGAGTTTCTGCTGGAGGTGGTGGATCCGTGCTTGACGTCAGCAGTGGCTGTCTAGCTCTGTACTGGGCACGGGAAAGTGCTTTGGAGTTGCTTTTCAGGTGCTGATATTTTCAGAATGAGATGAGCCACTTTGGGGGGGTCCAGGTCTGCTGCCACAGGGTTTGCCTCCGAGTTTTCTTGTGATTTGTGACTCCCAGGTCACTTTGAGTGACTTCTCAGGGCTCTGCTATCGTCATCCCCTGGAGAAGCTTTGCTGGGTGCTGCCCATGTTCCAGTTGGTGCAGCCATTTGGGGTTTCAGCAGGGTGGGCGCTGCCCTCACTGGCACCAAACCTGCAAAGACTTGGTGGTGAGAGCTTTTCTGGGGACAGCAGCGATCTGAGAGGAGCTGGCACTGTGGGTGGGGACAGCCCAAGCATGAGATGAAGAAGCAGCCACTGTCGCACCAGTGGCCACCAGTCCTTGAGAGGGAATTTTGCAGGGCCAGTGTGAGAAGCCCAGCCCTCGGCACGAGCAGAATTGTCTGTTGTAGCCCATTAGGGACAGTTTCCATCAGGAAGGGCTCATTGGAGAAATCACTTAATTAGGTTGTTCTGAAACACTTTGCCCTTCTGTATCAGGCGCTAAAGTATCTCAGTACAGTCCCCTTGGCTTCCAGCAGGCAGGACTGTGGGACTTGTGTGTCAGGCTGGAAACAAGAGCCCTGCCTGAGCATCTCAGTCTGCTGGGTTTACCCCAAATCTCTGTGAATTTTGAAGAATATGAGTTCAGTCCCAGCTGTGCTGCCTGTGCTGGGATGCTCTGAGGCAGTTTTCAGCCTTTCCCTGCCTTGTGGGAGAGATGAAGATCCTCTGATGGGAGCAGGTTCCCCAGGAATGTCTACAGAGATGTACCAAGCACCCCCCTTCTGCCTTCCCACCTGCTCACCTGTGGCAGAGGCACTTGCTGGGGGACTGGCAGCAAGGTGCTGTGTACATGACTAATTGCAGGTGGGCGCAGAAGGGAACGAGGCTGCTAAAAGGACCAGGTGCAAGCTGTGAATCCACTGAGTTGCCCAGGTGGGACTGAGAGGCAAACATTTTTCCTTTGCAAAAAAAATTCTGGAGATGACTCTGTTTCTTGGCAGGAGAGAGCAAAGTGACCACTGTGAGTTGTGGTGGTGTGGGGAGCTGTCCCGGGCGGCCATTGCAGTGCATCCCGGCTTTTCCTGGTGTCTCCAGCTCCATGTGTCCTGTGTTTCAGCTTTTCTGCTGCTCTGGGCAGTGAGTTTCTGTATCCTCACACTCCTCTCCTGCTTCAGTCTTCTGACAACCTGTTTTCACCTGCCCTTAATCCTCCCTTGGGTACCGCTCCTCTCCCTCTGTGTCTCCGCTGCCTGTGAGCTCAGATACGTGATTTATAACAACCCCAATTTACCTGTTTGATGCTTCTCTCTGATTTTCACCTTCCTGAAAGGAATTTTGTTTCCACAATTGCAGTAGGCTGTAGTGGGACAGCCTTAGTGGGGAAAGTGTCACAGGTAACTTTTGTGGGCTATTACAGAAATCATGGATCATCCCAAAGAAGGATCTCCCGTTCCCTGGGATAGACAGGATTTTGCGTAGTATCACTGCTGGGTGTTGGTACTTCTGGGGCTGTTTCAAATATGCCTGGGAAAAAGAAACGACTTCTTTAATGAGAGGAGATCACTGAATTTAGGGCACTATTAAGATCGAAACCCTCCCACAAAATGTTTCACCGAAAGCACAGCTTTATTTTTTCCCCTCTGTTTTTTCTTGTTAATGCTTAAAACAGAGCTTTAGCGTGGCCTGAGGAACTGCTGCTCATGGGGCTGCTCTTCTGCAGAGGGAAGGGGACCTCTTCAGTCACGAGTTAATTTGCAAAGCAGATATCTCCTTCCTCTCCTTCCCTTTCAGACAAGAGAGAGGGACTAAAGACCCCAGTTTCTTCTGCTGACCCTTTTACACTTTGTAAAAGTGCTTTGGCAATCTGCTGTAGAGATTGGGGTGCCATGGGATGAGAATCTGCTCTGGGACTGCTAGATGTTCTTAGATATTCAGGGTAGCCCCAGGCCAGCAAAACCCTTCTCTGTGGGATGTTGTGGACGTGGAACAGCTTGGAAGTGACCAAGCCATGGAGGAAAAAGTACTTGAAAGTTATAAGCATAAAGATGTCCAGTTTAGAAGGTCCTGGAAGCTGGAGCCCAAAAAGGATTTGGTGACCATGTCCCTCCATTCTGCTCCTGCTCTTGTGACACCTCTTGATGGCAGGTGGGACCATGGGGCAGTCAAACCTTCAGGTGTGTCCCTGAGACCCCTCACTGGTAACCTGGCTGTGTTTCGGTGGGAGACCACATGTCTGCGTGCTCGGCATGGAGCCAGCAGCTGGGATTGTACATCGGGAGAATATTTGGCTGCAGATGCTGAGCGAGTCACAGGACTTTGTTCAGGGCAGCGATTGTGGGGAGAGGAGAACAAAAACGGGAGGAGAGACTGGAATACAGATGATGGCGTGCTGACTCTTTCGGTGCCAGCTCAAATACCCCCTGAATTTAAAGCTTTTATGAGGTGTTAGAATGGTGCTGGCTTGCTGATGGTACCTCAGATGTGAAGCCTCTGAGCTGGGGGGACCTGTGGCTGCTGCTGAGGCAGTAGGGGCTGAATCCACACTGTGCCCTGTGGAAGGTGCTGGATCCATGCTGGTGTAGCAGGAGAGAGGTGCTGGGTCTGTGCCAGTTCAGTGGCAGGACAGGTGGCTTTCCAGTGTTTGCTCTGGCTGGTGCTGGCCATCTCCTCATCCCAGTGCCTGTCCTGACCGTGCGCACCCTGGGGAGCCGGACAGGCTGAGCTCCAGGGCTGGAGCATGGGTGATGTGCTGCGCACCAAGAGGATGTTTTGGTGTCTGCCAGCCCTGGGAAAAAAGGTTTTTCCACTGAGTCACTTGCTGCCTCTGCTTTTTATGAGACAGCACTGAGTTCTGGGGGAAGGGGAGATGGAAAAACCCAGCCCAGATCTCCCTGCTCCAGCAGGACAAGGCCCATGCCAGCACAGCTGCCCCATGTTTGCTTTTCAGAGGAAGCAGCAGACAGACAGCAGCATGAATGGAACAGGCTTGGCTATTTTAAGACATCGATTACATGATCTGTGTGTTACAGAAAAATAATTAAGTAAAATCTTCACTTTAGCTGCAGCTGGCAACGTGGGCTTGGGTGGAGCAGAGGCAGGGACAGGCACTTTGGAGCCGGTCCCCCAGCCACGGTGGATGAGCCATGAGGAGTTTTACTGCTCCTTGAAGCTGCAGTAGATGGAAGGTTGTCCACATGTGCCGCTACTTTGGTGTCACACCGCCACTGTTCTGGCTTTGTGCTGCTGTGCACGGGGAGTGATGGCACGAGACAGGCTTGGTCTAGGCAAGGGGGAGCCACATGTGGTAAAGGGACGTGGGTGCTGTTTTGGTGACATACATGAATGTGTGCAGCCAGGGATGGGGATTTCCTTCTCCTGGAGAAGTTTCTGGGTTCCTAGGGAACTGGGATGGCTGTGCCACTCTTTCCCTGAGCAGCAGGCTGAGATGAAGAGCTTGTGTTTAGTGGTGGGGGTTAAAACCAGGCTTGTTTCTGGTCGCTAGTGCCAAGCAGAGATCTTGGCAGGCATGAGAGGAGGGCTCCAAGCCTTGGAAGCTGGAGCTGTTTTCTGCTCAGATTTCTTTGCAGCGGGGCTGAGCGCTCAGCACTCAGGTGGTAAGCCCGGAGCTGCCTCTCCCACAGCCATGCTGGGATCACCCTATCCCTGCCCTCCGTCCCCATTCCAGCTTGGAAGCTGAGCTGCAAGGGAGAAGGGCACCAGCCCAGCTCCCGGCAGCACAAGGGCTTGTAAATACTCATACCCAGGCAAAACAAATAGATAATATTAATTGGGGCTTCAATGCCAAACAGAAGCAGATGGTTTATCAAGGTGGAGGAAGGCAATGTTTGGGGGTTTCAGATAAAGTGAATGAGCCAGGAGCCACTCTTGAAAAAGAAGACAAAAGGTATTGAAGCAGCTGCTGAGAAGAGCTCACTCTCTACTAGCAACCACAGCCAAAAAGGTTTGTTAGTATAAATTAATGAGAAAATGCTTTTTCTTCTCCCTTTTCTGCCCTTTCTTCTCCACTGAACACCATTGGTGGTTTGTGACAAGTAAAATGTACATCAGAAGTCAAGACTGTCCTGTGGGATGGGGTTTTGCACTAATAATGGTATAAAATGCATTTACCTCTGCAAAATGGCTTTGGTAGCAGACTTTTGATAAGATTTTAAATGGATTTTTAGTCAGGGCCCTGTAAATCATCCCTGTAAATCATGCTGTGGGTCATGCAGTGGTTGTCACATTTGCCTTACGCTTCACTTTTTAACTGCTGCCGGAGCCACAGTTCTCTGCTGGCCTGGGAAGGCAAGTGGAGATGGGATTGAATGAGAGCTGGAGCTGCCCTGCACCACACTCATCCTCACAGTCTCACCCCTTTCCCTATGATGATTTGCAGGGCAGAGCTCAGGTTTGCCCCTTGTAGCTTAGGTCTGTGGTCTGTTGCTTGGGGACAGCCAGACAGCAATCAGGTTTGTGCTGAAAGGTGCTGTGGAAATCTGGCTCCTCACCACAAACAAAAGCCCAGCATGCTGGAAGAAGAGGTTGGGGAGTCCCCTCTCCCTTGAGGGGATAAGCAGGAGATGTTACCTTTCCTTGAAACTCTGTTATTTATGGAACAAACCCACAGCGGGTCGCGGGTGCTCTGCTGGGCTCCCCCTCAGGACATCTGGGAGGTGGAGCCAGGAGAGCCTCGTGGCTTAGATCCCGTGTGTAACTTAGAGCAAGAGGCACTGCCTGTGGCCACCCTGTGCCCAGCTCAGCAGCGCTGACAGAACGTTTGCTGCCTCCCAGCACTGAGGTTTGTCCCTGTCCTCCTGTCCCACAGACTGCCTGGAGCTGCTGCCACCGGAGTCCATGGCGTACACCATGACTCCCACGCCGGCGGGGCCCGTCGGCTCCCAGTACTGTGTCTGCAAGGTTGAGTTGTCCATCTGCGGCCAAAACCTTCTGGACAGGGATGTCACTTCCAAATCCGACCCCTTCTGTGTCCTCTTCATGGAAGTCAATGGGAAGTGGGTGGAGGTAAGTCCTGATGTTGAGTGGATTTACTCCTCCTGTGGTTTGCTCGTGCTGGTGTCCTTCTCTGTGCTCGTTTCTCCCTGAGCAGAAGTGGAATTTTTCTGGTGCTCCTGAGGCTGTGTGTGGCACCACTGTGTGAATTCTTCTGTGTCACAACTGGTTCTTCCCCCATCAGTGCTTTCTGCTTTGTGCTGGCCATTGGCTTTAACTGCAAATTCCATTTTATACCTGCAGCTGTAGATGGTTGGTCTGGGAGGGAGCAGGGTAGGCAGAGTATGGATGTGTAGTGGAGGCAGGCACCCACGTTGGCTGCAGCAGAAAGTGAGCATTAAGGGATTTAAATCATGTAAACCAAACAAAAGTTTCCCCAGCTCCTGGGAAATTATGTGGTCTCATTTGTTCGGGTGCTTGGCCAAGGAGCTGGCGAATCAATGGGCACCACCTCAGGTGTCCAGCAGCTGATCTCACCTTCAGCAGGGAGAGTGTAGGGGAAAACCTCACCTTGCCGTGATCTGCAATTAACTTTTTTCAACAGCCTGGATGAGATTAATGAGCTTTCCCCAGCTTTGATAGGTGTCATCTCTGACCTAATTCTGCTTTTCAGGAATTTTTATTTCTGTCAGTAATGTCTCAGTCCAGCAGTTTTGATCTCAAAGCTTCCTTTGCAACACAAATATGTGGTGCTTTTAGGGTTGTTTTTTTCTTTTCCTCTGCTATTTTTAGCTTCTTTTTAATTGGCAAGGTAGGCACTGGACGTGAGCCTTGAGCAGCAGCTTGCTCGGTGCTCTGCTGCCGTGGTGTCAGCAGAGGTGGAATGGGCTGGCACGGGGTGTGGTGTGCTTGGGCTGCTGAGCTGGCTCAGGTCAGTGGCACCTCGGGGACACTGCTGGGATTGAGATCCCCCAGCACTCACATGTGGCAGTAGTGGTGTGTGGGTTTGGGTCGTGGCTGGGTGCTGGGCAGGGTCTGGAGAGGTGGGATTGCCTGTGAGAGCCTCGTGGATGGGATATTTGGTGGACTTTTGGCAACTCATGCCACGTGGCTCAGAGCTACCCCCTTGTTCTGGGTGGATTTTGGCCACGCAGTTGTGCCCCTTGCCCTAAGATGAACCTCTCCTGTCTGAAGGTGGTGGCCCTAAAAACACAGCTGAACTGTAGGGGATGGATGAGGACAGAATAAGCTCATTGGTGTGAACCCATCCCACCCTACTGCCCCTTTGATCTCCACACCACATTAGGGACATGTCCCAAGCCTTGGACCTGATTTGGATGGTGGGTCTCCTCCTTTGGCACCAGCCCTGGTGCTGGTTCTGAGCTGGACGGTGGAGCTGTGGTACCAGCTGATGCCAGCAGGAAGATTTCTGCTCTCTGTTCTTTCTAGCTGTCACATTTGTTCCCAAATACAATTATTTTGTCTCACTGAGCTTAATAGGAATTAAAAAATCTTTGTGAATCAGCCTTGGAGGGGTGGGGGAGGGAGGGACAGTAAACCACAGGCTGGGAAGCAAAGATGGGTGATGTTTAAATGTTCTGCCCAGTGATGTCATCTCGTAGAAAGAGCTGACCTGTGGTGCCAGGAACAGGGACAAGGGACACATGATTCAGTCCTGCAGCTGCCTTTGTGCCACTGAGTCATCCAGGCAATCCTGCACCTTCAGCATGAACTTCCCGTGACACTTCAGACAGCATCTCCCCATGTTGGAGCATGAAGCACCTCCACGTGCTGGGGATGCTTGAAGGTCTCCAGCCAGCCTCCCTTTGAACACTGGAAGACTCTCCAGCTGCATTCACTGAACACAAGGGCTGTTGCTGGAGATGATTCCTGGCTTTGTGCTTGATTTGCAGAATCGTAGAACTGTGGAGTGGTTTCTGTTGGAAGGGACTTTAAAGATCACCTCCTACCTACCTAAAGATCATGTTCCTACTCCCCTGCCATGGCCCTTGCTTGAAGCCACATCCAACCTGGCCTTGAACACTTCCAGGGCTCGGGTAGCCACAGCTTCTCTGGGCAACCTGTGCCAGGGCCTTACCACCCTCACAGGGAAGAATTTCTTCCAGATATCTGACCTAACCCTGCCCTCTGTCAGTGCGAAGCCCTTCCCTCTTGCCCTGTCACTTCAGGTCCTTGTCCAAAGTCCCTCTCCAGCTCTCTTCTAGCCCTTTCAGGTATTCTAGGGTCTCCCCTGAGCCTTCTGTCTTCCAGGCTGAACAATCCCAAGTCTCTCAGCCTTTTCCCACAGGAGAGGCACTCCATCCCTCTAATTGTCTTCATGGCCCTTTGAGGTTCTTATCCAAACAGATTTCTTTAATTAGCCTGGCTGCCTCTTAAAAACCCTTGTGCTTTTCTGCTTTTGGGTGGCAAAGGCACCTCTGTTCTTTCCAGGGACTGCAGATCCGTAAGCACTGGGCTGCAGGGGATGGCAGGAGCTGGTGGCAGGTGAGGGATGGTGTGTGAAGAGGCCTCATCTGTGATGTTCACCAGCGAGGTGATTTGTGCTCACCAAACCAAAGATCAAACCTTGTGCAGCTGTCAGCTGGGGTTTGGGATATTGTTGTGCTTCACCCTGGCACTAGACAGGAGATTAAACTGCTGAATTTGGGTGTTGAAGAAAGCCCCATCACTCCCAAGGTTACCTCAAGCTGGCTGGGATTTTCATACCCTTCCTTGAGCCACCTCTTCCGGAATGGAGCTGGAGATGGGACCTCAAGTTATCTCCTTCAGACCGGGGTCTGGGTGTGAAAGGACTGGTTTCCCTTGGTCCCTGGCTTCCCAGTAGTTCAAAGAACATGGAAGGACCTAAAATCTATCTCAGCTGCATGTGCAGTCTCCTCTCCTAGGCCTGAAGAGGGATTTGTGTGCGTGGTGCTGCTGAAATAAAGCAGAGCTGTGGATGCCCTCTGCTCCTGGTCCACAGCATCCCTGAGCAGATGCCTGGCTCCTTCGGTACTGGATGGCAGCAGAGGGGGAGGATCTGTGTGAAGCTGTGTGGCCCTGGCCAGCTCACAGCCCACTGGTGTTGATGGGTTTGATTCCCCGGAGTGCAGCAGGTGGCTATTCTGGGAACACAGCATTTACTTTAGTCGTTTCTTGGCAATTAAGGCAGACTAAGCGAGCAATTTCAAAAAAACCCTGCGATCGTTGGGTGTATATATAGCAAACTCACCACATTTCCACTGAGCCCCTCCAAAACCTGCCTTCTGTGCTGAATGAGTTTCTTTGGGACTAAGGTATGTGTTTGCTTGCTTTTTTCCTTTTTTAAATGTTTTTTTGGAGGCTTTTTTCTGCTTTGCTTATTCCTGGCTCAGCAGCTTTGGCAGACATCCCGCCATACCACAGCCTGGTGCTGCCCAGGGATGCCAGCACAGGGGCTGCTTTCCAGAGAGGTCTTGCCCTGGGATCTGGGATGCACAGGCAGCTCAGCCTTGCCCAGGACTGGGTGTCCTGGCTGCAGGACAAGGTGGAGTGCCAGCCAGGGCCATGGCACGGCCAGAGGCTTCATGCTGTCCCACAGAGAGATGGGATGGTCTTTCCAGACACTGAGGGCAGCAGCTTTTGATAAAATCACACTGGACAGTGCCTGCATTTCCTTCTCTTTTAATAGTCCGTGTTACCATGTCCTGGGATAACAGGGTGATGTGGCAAAATGCCAGTGCTGTTATGACAGCTTCCACTGGGCCAGATTGCTCAGAGCCGCATCCAACCCGGCCTTGAACACTTCCAGGGATGAGGCAACCACAGCTTCCCTGGACAACCTGTGCCAGTGACTCACCACCCTCTCAGGCAAGATTTTCTTCAGAATATCTAATCTAAACCGGCCCTCTGTCAGTTAGAAGCCATTCCTCCTTGTCCTGTCACTCCAGACCTTTGTCCAAAGTCCCTCTCCAGATCTCTTGGACCCCTTTACATGCTGGAAGGTGCTCAGAGGTCTCCCCAGAGCCTTATCTTCTCCAGGCTGAACACTGATACCAGTATGATACCAACTGTTGCTCTCCTGACAAAGCTCCTTCTTGCTTTGCGTGCTGGAGGATTTCCCACCCCAGCTGTGGGTGTTTCTTGTTCACCTCTCCAGCTCTGCTGCCCATGCCCTTCCTGCCCCTTTCAGCTTCATAAGAGTATTTTGCATGTTGGCCTCTAAACTTGCCCTTGTCTCATGCCTTTCAGGGTGTCTGGGGAGGAATGTGGGTCCTGACATTAGAATTCAGACTCTCCTTACCCACTGACTTCCACAAGTAAATACACCAGCTTTTCTCAGCCTCCGTGTCCCAGTTTTCCCAGTTTCTAACAGTTTGGCCAAATCATGGGAGTTTGTCTTTGTGCAAGCTCATGACAGGATCCCAGCTGGTGCTGCCACCCTTCCCAGCCCTCCTGCAGTGTGAGTTATGGGGTCTTGGAGCAGCATTCCGGGCTCTCCATCGTGACTGCCCTCAGGATTTTTTTTTTTTTTTTGGCTCACACAAGGCTTTCTGTCCACCTGTGCCACGCAGTGTTGTAAACCCACAGTTCCACCAGCTGCCTGCCAAGTTTCTGCTCCTGTCTCTGCTCTTGGCCGTGGGATGCTGCAGAGAGCCGTGGTGTTTCCCCTCTGACAGCAGGTTCCCCACATGCCCTCCAGTTTCCATCATCCTCTGTGCCCTTCCGATTCATCAGGGACATCATTGCTTCCAGCCTGCTCGCAGTAGCTCGGGGTGGCAATGTCTATTGAAGTTTTGTCTCTGGGCCCTTCCTGCCTCTTGTTTCTAATAATGCTTGATGAAATCTATGAATAAAGGACTGCAGTGACTTTTAAAATCTTTTTTTTCTGTGGAAGGCCAATAAAGAAGAAACCACATGGATGTTTTGGTTTGAGGTCTAGATGGAAATGCTAGAGAGTTGTGTTCTGGCTCATGACACTTCTTATTTTGCTTGTCCTTGTTGCTGGCTGCACAGCCTGGAAAAAACAAGTTTGGCACTACAGCTGTGGGGGTCTGGTTGAGGATCAGAGGTGTGTGAGAGCCTCAGCTCCTGGGAGAACAGGGCTTAGAAGCAAATGAAGCAGTTCTGGCTTCAGTGATCCTCAAGTCCATGCCAAGCCTTGGCTGGGTGGGTGCTTCCATCCTGGCTGTTGGACGGGGTGGGTTGTCCAGCCCCAGGTACCCCATCCTCGGGAGGCAGCTCTGCGTGACGTGCCATTGTGTGTTCACATGGACCCCAGCTTGTGCACTTGGGTGTCACAGCCTGTGTCTAGGCCCTCTGCTGAGGGCCTGGCCTGCTCGTTCTGGTGGGTTTCTGGGTGGCTCTGGAAACTGGCTCTGGCTCAGTTTCAGTGACAAAGCTGTAAGATGCACTTGCCTAAATGCCTCTTTTTCTTTGCAGCTGGACAGGACAGAGACAGCTGTGAACAACCTCAACCCAGCTTTTGCCAAGAAATTCATCATTGACTATCACTTTGAAGAAGTGCAGAAGCTCAAGTTTGCCCTGTTTGACCAGGATAAGTCGAGCACGCAGCTGTACGAGCACGACTTCCTGGGCGAGTTCTCCTGCACGCTGGGCACGGTGAGTCTGAGGCCCCTGCAGCAAAGGGACCCCAAAACACATCAGCCACAGGGATGTGGTGAGGTTGCAGCTGCTCTTCTTACCTCATGCACAGTTTTCTGGCTCCTTCCTGGAAAGACAAATTTAATTTGCTTGTCACACTTCAGCTGTTGAGGTTGAACTGTTCCACATCAGGGCCATTGTCTATTCGTTCAAATCTAAGCTAATCATGGCGTGGGTCTCTTCTGGTGCTGGCAGAGAGGCATCAGCTGGGGGCTTTTGGAGGTACCTCTATCTCACCATGGGTTATAGTCAGGGCCCTAACGACCAGTTGTATTAGGGCTTGGGAAACTTCCAGATATTTAAAGTTAGGATGCATGCCTAAAGTTAGTCTGCCTTTCTGTCTCAGTTTGGTTTTTCTCTTTCTGAAAGTTTCGTCCCTTGCTGTTGTGAAGCAAAACATCCCTCCTGCTTGAGCATGTTGGTGCTGGAATATGTCTTCTGCTCTTCCTGTGGAAAAGCTTTCGGGACACAATGCATTTTATAAGTTTTTGGAAGGTCTTTTCATTCACGAGCCCAGACCCTGTTAGAAGCTGGCAGCTACATTCTCCAAATGTCTTTGTCCTCTGGCTCTGAAGTAGGGAATGAGGGGGATTTTTTCCATCTTTTTGCGGCATCCGGCAGCTGAGGGCTGCTGTGGTACCTGGCACAAATGCAGAGGCTGGGAGAAACTGCTTCTGTTGTGCTCGGTGCTAGGAATGGGGAGGAAGAAGGTCCTGTAATAGGCGGGTCAGCATGGGGAGCCAGCCTGGGGTGCAGCCTGGGGTGCTCAGGGAGGCTCATGAACACAATTGCTTTGTTACACAGACTGCAGCGTGGCACAGCATGTGACAGCAGGACCAGGGACTTTACCACTGCCAGCTCAAGAGCTTGACGTGTTAGAAGAGCACTGACATTTACAGAGTTTGAAGTTTACTGGCTGGAATTTTGGAAGTGCTCTGTGATGACCTAATTCTGCTCCTGCAGAACTTAAGAGACAGTGCAGGCAACAGCTCTGGCCTATGTTCAGTGGTTCAGCCCAAACCCATCCTTTACCATTCGTTGTGCTGTTAGTTACACATCCAGCTCCAGTGTGGGGCAGCTCAGCAAGGGCTGCTTGTGAAGGTCATGGCCTTGGTGGAAGCTGCAAGCAGAGAATTCATGGACATAAGGAAACAGAGCTGAAACCTTGCTGTTCCTGAATGTGGGTCCGCAGCAGTCCAGGGGTCTGCGGGCCCATGTTGGAGAAGAACATTTTCTATATGCAGTGGGGAGGAAGGTGGAAGGGTCTGAACCATCTCCTCCTGCTTGTTGGGTCTCCCAGATGATCTCAACCCTTCTGGTGCTTGGGAAGGTGATTATGTCAGAGATGAGCCTGGACAGACCCTCCTAGGCTGTGGTAATGCTGGGGATGGGCAGCTGTTGGCAGGTCTCACATCCAGGGGCTCTCTCAGAACAGCTGATGGTTTTGCCATGGTGGCATCACTGTCTGCTGTGTCTTTGGGCACAGCTGGTGGGCTTAGTCTGTCAGAAAAAAGAGAGCTTGGAACTCTGTAACCTTGCACCAATATTTTCACCCAGCAAAAGAGAACTTGACCCATGCCCAATTTTTGCGGTGGTTCCCATGTCAGCTTCATAGTGACATTTAGTCCACAACAAGACGCCAGCTTGGAATGGAGGAATCTTTTAATTTCCCTTTCCCCCTGAAATCCTGTTAGCCTCCTTTCCCTGTGGCCGGCATGGGCTTGCAGCACAGCCCATGAGGTAGAGCAGAGGTGGACTGGAGGAGTGGCACGAGTGCAAGGGTGAGGAGAGAGGTGAAGCGAAGTGGATGGGGGCTTGTGGGTTCAGCCACCCTGCCGTAGGCTTCCTGGTGGCTGGAATTTGCCTGGTGAGATGTTTCCATAAGGTCTCAGAAGAGGAGAGCAGCTGTGGGCAGTGCAGTAAGAATCTGACTTGTCAGTTCTGAGTTTGCATCGGAGCTCTGTCAGATTAGCTGGATTGCTTAGTGCGGCTAATGAGGTCTGTAGTAGGATTTAAAAGGACAGTTGGATCATTCCCAGGCCTGTAATGACTTCTGTGGCCAAAGGAAATGTAGCAGGGATTAGGCTCCGGGCTGGAGGGTGTCCATGATTTCTGCTAGCATTGTGAGGAGGTTTGTCCCGCCTGTACACAGAGTGGCACAGAGCTCTGGTCACACTGGCTGGTGATTCCTGTACATCAAAAGCACTGGGACTTGGCTGGCTCCTCACAAATGTAAAGGGGTTTTGCTTTGAAATTGCAAGAATCACAGGATCACAGAATGGTTTGGTTTGGAAGGGACCTTTAAAGCTCATCCAGTCTCGAAGGGGACCCACTAGGTGTGGGATCAGGGCACAGGTAGTTCCAGCACATTGCTAGATCTCCATGTGGGCATCTGCACTTCTTAAGGAAAAATTAGAGGTTCCCCAGATCTGAAGGAGACTGAAACTCGCTGAGCTGGGAAAAATCTCAAGGGTTTAATTCATCTCCCAGTTTATTCTGTCCATCCTGTTACAAATGAGAAGTGAAGGGGAGAACATGCCTTTGGGGGTGCTGACCCCGCACAGGGGGTCCAGAATGATGCTGGGGGAGAGCATCCAGCTTGTCATCAGGATCCACCCATGGAAACGTGTCCTGCAAGCAAGGTGCTGGCAGGGGTCATGTTAGAAGTCTGTAAAATGGGGTTTGAGAGATGGAGTGCTGATTTTGCTGGGAACAAATTGCAGTACCTCTGTCTGTGTGAGGACCCACTGATCTCCTCCACTGGTCCCTGGGTTCAGTGGGCAGTGACGCTTCAGCCTCCTGTGCCATCACTTCTCTGCATCGTGCACCTCGAGGGCTGGGCTGTCAGTGGTGATGTTCCCACTCTCACAGTCATCCCTGGATATTGGTGCCTTTCTTCTACTGTTGAGAATGCTTAATCTGAATTAACTAACATGAGCAATGATCAGTTGCTTGTGAGTCTGCTTTTGATCAATTGTACTATCATGGCTTTATTGTCTTTGGCTTTTCTAGATTGTCTCCAGCAAGAAAATAACACGGACTCTCCTTCTGGGGAATGGCAAGCCGGCTGGGAAGGGGATGATAACGGTGAGCTTGCTCCTTTATGTTACTGCTGGCTGTGTAAAGGTGGGTGGGGGCAATCCAGGACACTCACATGGGGTCCAGGAGGTTGGGGTGTACCTCTTGAATATTTTTCGCTTTACCTCTTGTCTTCCTGGCCACTCTGGTCTGTTTGGGGGACAGTTTATTTGGGACAGGCACAATCTTGCCCAGTATCTGTTCAGTGCTTAGCACTGTGAGTCTTCAACTTCTGCTTCAGTCTCAGAAATAAAAGAGACCTCAGTCTGGAGAAGTACACAGTAAATCTATGCTGCTGCTGTTTGTTATCTGGTACAAGGTGTCTGCTCAGACCTGTCTGGTGCAGCGACAGGTAAGAGGGCTCATTCCTTTTCCAGGGATGGGTGATTTTGTTTGTAGGATGAGGATGTGCCATGGCAACAACTCTCATAGTAACAGCCACTGATTCTGATGCAGACCCCTTCGGGCAGTGGCCTTCCTGCTGTGGATGTCTTTAGTGATGTTTTTTTTTTTTAAAGAAGAGACTAAATTTAGGTGCGTTTCTGTTCTACCACAGCTCCCATCATTTTTGGATCTCGGCTGTGTTACGGATTTTGTGAGATGTGCAGCTGGGCTGCAAAGTTGTGGATGGAAAGGCCAATAAGGAGTTAAACTTCTGTCAGGTTTAAAAGCACTGGAAAGATTTAAAAGCCCAGGACTTGGTGCATCTCCATTGCTGTTCACTTTAGAGGAAGATATTTTTCTCTCTTAATTGCTGCAGTCAGTCTTTAAATGCGAGAGGAAAAGCCGCAGTGAGATTCAGAAGCAGAGCCGTTCCCAAGGCTCTCAACATCCCATCCGATGCTTGAGTGGGAAGAGCTGAAAAAGTTTCCAGTCAAGTTCAAAGGTTACATGCTTTAGAAAAAGGAAGGTCCTGTTCTGTGACTAATGTGTCATTAAACATCCAAGGGGCAGAGACATCCGCTTCATTTCGTACAACTGATATGATTTCCTGATTGGGGATTTTTGCCCTGGCCTGGACTAGGTGATGGGAACAGGGTCGTGTGTGGTGGGCACCTCTCCCTGCTGCTTGGCATGATGCTGAAGCACAGGCTATGGACACCACTGGAGGAGCAGGCTTCAGGGAGTTTGGAGCCAAAGCCTGACTTCCTTGCCCTCATTCCCTTCAGTTCTGCCCAACCATCTGTTTTCTTAACTGAGATGCCACAAGGTTGAATGCAGCAGAAGAACCTCAGCTGAATAGGTGGGACTGTGTGGGGGTCCCTAGGTTTGAAGCAAACCTCTGTGTTTGTAGAAGTCAATCCTAAAATCTTGCTGCACACCTCTGCTGGACATAGCAGAGAGGATGTTGTCATTGTCCATGCTGGCCAAGAGAAGATGCCACCACCAACCTGTGGCAGGGTGGCACAAGGACATTCCTGGCTTGTCTGCACAGCCTGGCTTTTACACAACCTACAGCGAGCCCTAAAGTGCTGGAGACCAACAGGGCATGCTTTTGTGGGGCTCAGGAAGGGGCAAATTTCATCCACTTCCCTAGAGCTCCTCTTCCTCCTGCTGGTTTTGGTGGCTGCTTCCACCCACCAGGGACTAAGTGGGAGAGAAAAGTAATGCCATTGCATGGCAATAGAGAACTTCTGTATGGAGCAGAGGGGAAATCTGGGGTTCGTATGCAGTGAATGGATCCTCTGTGGACCAAAGAGTTGTGTCTGCCATGGGGAGGCCGGGAGGTTGTCCAGGAGCTATGGCTCATCCCCTCACCCAGCTGCCCAGGCAGATGCAAAAGCTGCATCTCTGCCTCCTCATCTCTGCCAGCTCCCCAGCTCTCCTAAGTGCCAATAACCCTCTGATTGCTCATTCTGTAGAAAATTGTCCCCTGGAGTTCTGCAAGTTTTTCTGAAAGCCTTGGTGTAATGACACTGCATAAGTTCAATGCAGGACAGGCCCTTGTGAGAGCCAGCAACCAGCCATGCTTGGGACACTGTGCACAAGGACAGTGTCCGTGCTGTGCTCCTGGCTGTTCTGGTGCTGGCTCCTGCCCTGGGAGAAGGAGGATGCAGCTGGGAATGCTGGGGAACAGCTCAGCCCACCCCAAGAGATCAGAGGAAGGAGAGGTGGGGAGCAGATGCTTGGGCAGGAAAAAGAAAGATGAGTGATTCAGAAAATGGCTTGTAATAAAAGTGAATAAATGTGGGGTTTTGTTATAAACATTCTTTTAAAATACCAAGAGACTGATTAGACCATATTCCAGACAAAACTGGCCCACTGGGGGTTGGCTGCTGAAGCCCTTCTGGAGCACGTGTGAATAAAGTCTCTTAAACTGAAGTGGTCTGGGCTGCGCTCCTGCCTGCTGCAGCTCCTCAGGAGCAATCATGGAACCTTCATCCTTGGAGCTGCCAGGTGGTTTTGTGGAGACATGGCTCAAGTCCTGGGTTCCACCAGCATCTCCCCTAAGGGATGGGATGGCTGTTTTTGCCATGCCCAGTCCAGGACATGGAGGATGAGGTGGCACATCTTGCTGGCAAGAGTTTATATGGCTTCTCCTTCCTCGTGGCTCGGTCCTTGGAGGCTTCTCCAGGTCCTGAATGAGCCCTGGTGCAGATAAGCCATGTGAGACCAAGTCCAGCATGACACCTAAGAAAGGGGTTGAGTTTTTTACCAGAAGCTTCATTCTTTGTGCTGAAAATGAACGCAGCCTTCCCTTGTCTTTCAGATAGCTGCCCAGGAGCTCTCGGATAACAGGGTGATTACTCTGAGCATGGCTGGCAGAAAACTGGATAAAAAGGTGAGTGGAGCTGCGTCTGGGGGATGCAATGTTAAAATTCTGTCCTTGGATTTAAAGAATCCTGCTTTGGGTGTAGAAGTGACAGAAAGCAGTCCCACTGGAGAAAGCATCAGGGTGAAATTGGGTGAGACCCGCTGGCTGCTGGGTACAGCTGTGCCTCAGTTTCCCCACTGTTCACAGTATTTCTTCCTTCAATACACGTCTTGAGATGGAAGGACTCTGTGTGGCACAGGATCTGTGTGTCACCATGTCTCAGAGACAGCAGATTTACTGCTTCAGTGGCAGTTGTTTGGAATTGCCTCCTGGCAGAGCTGGAGGTTTTGATGCCCCTTGACTCTGTATCTTAGATGTGCTGAGAGCTCCTGGCTTGTCGCCTTCAGCCCCTCTGGAAAGGGAGCAAACATCTGCTTCTGTATCAAACTGTAGGGCCTGTGCTCTCCAGGGAAGAAGTGTGGATCTCACAGAGGCAGGTAACACACGAGCTTTGCTTTGGATATGATGCACAGGAAACAGTGAGCCTCTCTGAACAGCGTCTTCTGACCTTATTTACCAGGCAACCAGAGCTATTCCTCTTGAACCAGTGCTGTTGCTAAGCAATCGATGGGAATATTATTTTTTCCTTCTTCCTAGTCTCTCCAGAGCTTGTTTTATTGGCAGGATGGCCCTCAGTTTCTTTGAAAACAGGGTAAAGCAAGCAGCCAGGCAGAAGGGTATTTGCTGGGCCAGAAGATGTGGTTCATCCAGTCCCATTGTCCAAACTGGATGGATATCTGGTTTATCCAAGTGTTTTTTCCCACCTGTTGGAAATGGCTGTTTTCTCACCCTTCTACTTGCCTTACCTAGTGCAAGGAGCCAAATGCCCCTGTTAAGAGGTAACAAATAACAAACAACTCCATTTCATCTCTGGGTGTCAGCAGAAAGGTTGTGCTCAGTGACCGCCTGCTGTCACCAAGAACTGACAAGGTTTCTTTGCCAATTCCCATACTGCAGGACAGAGTTGCAGTGCTCAAAATCCTGCTCGTGAGGAAAGGATGCTTGGGTCACTTCATGCAAATTAAAATAGCCCTTGAACAAGGAAATAGGATGGAAAACAGTATTTTTTGGGTCATTTTTGGTTATGGATGAAATGCAGCTGTGGAAGCTGGGTAAAACTTGTTTAACCTTAGGAAAGACAGTGAAAAATTGAATAAAGAAAAGAAAACCAAGGCTAAGATTGCAGCCTGGGGAGTTACAGCACCCTGTACCACACGGCATGGAGCTGGGGACCATGGCTAGAGACTCAGATGTTATAAGAAGGGGTTGGATCTCACAGGATTTTGTGGTGGGGTCATGGGATCAGCTTTGGTGCACACACCAAGCTGAAGCTGTGGGCATGCCTTACTGGCAGATGTGTCACAAACCCAGCCTGGAGCTGTGTTCGGCCCCAGGCAGCTCCTTCTACTGTGGCTACCCTGAGGCTGGGACCTCTCTGGGGCTGCAGGCAGGGCCTCCTCCCCATCACATGTCCATTCTCTCCACCTGCAGCTCACTACCTTGATTTAAATGTTGAAGCTGCAAAGCAGGAGCATGTCAGCAGCAGATTCAGCCTGAGGCTCTTGTACCTTATGTCAGATCAGTTCTTGGGAGAGTTGTTGAAAGATAAAATGTCTTGCAGAAGAGGCGGTACTTCCACCTGGGACCAGCCATGTGAAGCCCAGAGCTGTCCGTGTCACCACAGCAGTGGAGACAGCAGGAGGGCAGCGATGCTTCAGCATGGCTGGGGGACAGCAAGCACTGCGAGCCAGGACTGCTGCTGAAGGCTGTGATTTAGGGAGCTGTATCTGCTGGAAGTGCCAGCTCTGCCCTCCTTTTCCATGGTGTGCAAAAACCAGTTTGCATCATTTAGATTCCTGGATCAATTTGCAGATTGATCTGGTCTGCTGAGCTTCTTTGGTTGCTCAGTTTCCATCTCCCGCCAGGTTAGCAGGGGTGAGATGTGTGTGGGTTTGATGTTTTAAAATAGCAGCCCACAATCTTGTGGCTTGGAGGAATCTCCTTCCCTGCTTTGAACAGAACAAGGCCGACCGGACTTGCAAGCCAGGCTGATCCATGTGGGATGGCAGCAGACATCCTTCAAAGCTTCCCACTGCCCTCGGAGCTGCTGCCTCCACCAGCCCACGCTGGGCTGGTGCTGATGAAGCTGCCTTGGGTTGGAGGTTAAGCCAGCACAGGCAGGATTGGGTACCCACCGCTGGTTCTTTAATCCATCTGTGAAGCCTGAAAGTGCCAAGTCCGGGTGGTGGGTGAGCAGGATCAGAGCTGTGCTATAACCATAATGCTGCAGAAGGAATGGCTTGTGTTTCTACCCTACAAACGTGTGAAAAAGGGTGGGAAAAAAATAACCTCACCTCACCAGAGAGCATCCCTGTGAGCCTTTATGGTCTGCTTCTCTGCAGAAGAATTTTGACTGAAGCAGGTTGTAGTTTCCCCAAGCCAAAACACTTTGCAGTGATTTACTTTTCTGGGTGGCTTCAGAAACAGGATTTAGATGGAAATGTTGACAGATTTTCTGCTGGGACATCGCTAGAAGCCATGTGCATCCCAGCTGCCAACTCCTGGGCTGGCTGTGGACAGGAGATCCTTGAGTGTCCATGTTTCCTCCTCCTTCATGCGCAGCCCCTTGCATCCCCACTGCATCACTCAGAAGCCCAAAAAGCTCCTGTTCAAACCCATAAAAAGTTCCTCCAGCTCTTTGAAGGACTCAGACACCCACCTCCCTCTAGGAGGAAAACGCAACTGAAATAACTTGAATTCTCAATAGATCGTCTGGAATATTTGGGACTCAGTTTCTTGTTAGCAACTTCTTGGTTTTTTCTGAATGGGAATGAAGTTCTGCGGAGACAAGCTGGAGTTTCCCTGTCGGTGCCACCAGCGCCTCCCGCCTCCCCGGGCTGCGGGTGCCGAGGCAGCCCCCGTGCTGATTCCCAGCAGGGGTGTGTGTGTATGTGTACACGTTCCTCATAAAGCAGCAGCCCTTTGTCGGGGGATTATCTGAGGAGACGCTGGCAGGAGAGGCAGCACACTCTGACTCAGGGCTGCGTATCTCAGAGGGTGTTACATGATCTCTGTCAACACCAGGGCAGCTCGCTCCTTAAAGATTTCCTCTGCTTATGCTTTACTGCTGTGTGTAGGAGGGTGGATTTTTTTTTCCTTTCTCCCCCAAGACGCTTCATAATTCTGTTTTTCCTTTGAAGCTTTGGATGTTTTTCCAAGCCCAAACGCAGCTGCCTCCCAGCTGGGGTTGTTTTCCGTGGCATCTGTGTCCAGAGAGCTTGTCGGGTACAGGCACACGCTGGGGTGCCAACACACCCGCCGTGCCAGAATGTGGTGGGGAAATCAAGGGGATTCACACAACCAGGACAGGGAGGTGGGCAGGACGCTGCCCGTGGGTGCTGCCTGTTTGCCAGTGGGCCTGACCCGGCCCCATGAGGACAGGAGAGTGCCTGCAGGGCTGGCACTGCCAGGGAAACATCTCTCTTGGACCTACACTGCTCACAGAGCACCATGTAACCCATCCTGTTCTTCTCCCTCCAGGACCTTTTTGGGAAGTCAGACCCCTTTTTGGAGTTTCATAAACCAGGTGACGATGGGAAGTGGATGCTGGTTCACAGAACAGAGGTGAGCAAAACTCCAACCTGAGCTGCTGAGACACTCCCATCCTCATATCAGCACCTCTTGACCTTCATGGCGTTATCTCATCCATCGCCTGTAGAGCAGGGTGGGATCCAGGGATTTCAAAACCTTACAGCTGTCTTCCTGGTGTCCAGCTGAGGCTGCTGGGCTCCAGCAGATGAAGATTCACTGAGGCCAGCAAAGTCTTGAGATCTTTTCTGTGCTATCCACTGCTGTATCTAGTATGCAGAGAGGGAGATGGTCTTGAAGCCCAAGATAATCTCTAGTCTCATCATGGGCTTAGATTGAGCGCTGGACCATTCTCCCTCCACTTGCAGAATGCATCAGGATGAGCTGTGACCTGGGGAGATGGTGGAGAGAGGTCATGTGAGGTGGGGAAAGGTTAAAATGAGTTTTTGCCACACCTTCACCTAAGCTGGGTGTTCAGGAACCTCCAGTTTCAGTGTGTGAGCACTTGGCCTCATGTTTCTTTGAGCCAGAGCCACAGCCAAGGAGGCAGAGACCCGGGGTCTTGGTGGGTCTGATCAGGGCCAGCTGACCCCTCCTCTCCCTCATTTATACCTGCTGTGATATTTTGATCAGAGCTCCCTCTGGTTATGTTCTCAAGCTGCTAAAGCCATGTTAGGAATACCAGGCGCAGCGCAGGCAGGGAGAAACAGGCTGGCTTCTGCTTTAAAAATGGACTAATAAGTACTTTTCAGCTGCTTTTTTTCTTCTCCTCAAAGCTTGTTTCAAGGCTTTTTTAGTTTGCACATAGTTCCTAGCAGCTGGCAGAGAGAGGAGGGGGAATCACTGGAGGGGGGACTCACAGCAGCCTCCGTGGCAGAGGAAGAGAGCTCCATCCCACCCCATCTCACACCCTTCTTTTTCCATCCCTTTTCTTGTCCCCTCAAGGCCTGGTTAAGGAGCATATTGTACCGTCACAGGACACTGCTGTAACAAAACACAGGGTAAGCTCAGGTGGAAGGAGAAAGTGATGTTTATTTACAAAGCCTCTCCGTATGTCTGGTTTTACCACGTCTGTGCAAAGCCCGTGAGGATTTCCTTCACTCACACACCCACGTGCACATGAGCACCAGGATGTGGGTAACACCTTGTGTCCTGTGGTACCAATACAGGCCATCCTTATAATCTCAACTCTGCTGTTTATTTTTTGGTGCTTTCCCGCACACCTTTCCATGCTTATTTAGTTCATATCAACCTTAGTATTTCTCCTGTATTTCTGTGGGAGCAGGCTGGGATCTTGCTTAGTTTTTTCTCATGATTTAGTGTGGGTAGCTGGGCTTTGACTCAACAAGACATATTTCTCAGATGTGGGGATTTGGAGTGGCCTCTAGCCCTTCCTCCTGGAAGAGGTATGGGATTTGGGAAGGTGACTGTGCCACAGCTGTTTTGGGGATCTCTATAAGCAGGTCAGGTTTGTGGGGAGCAGATGTCTATACTGGTGTTTCCTCTGAGTTGCTGCCCAGTTCCTCCACTGTTCTGTCTCACTGGATCAAGGTCTAGCCAAGTTTTCTTTCAAGTAATGGATACTCCAACAGCCTCCACCTTACCAGTCCTAAATGCATCCAGCTGCCCTGGGAGGAATCCCACATTAGGTGACCCATCCCTGGAAGTGTTCAAGGCCAGACTGGGCAGGGCTTGGAGCAACCAGGTCCAGTGGAAGGTGTCCCTGCCATTGCAAGGGGTTGGAATTTGATTATCTTTAAGGTCCCTTACAACTCAAACCATTCTATGATTCTACGACCATCTTTGTGTTTTGAAACTGGATGCAAAGAAATACAGTTCTCCGTTCTTGAAGCTTAGAGTGCAGGAATATAACCAGCTCTCAGTCTGATGCTGGCATTTCTCCTGCCACAACAGACAGGGCAGGTCTGACAGGGCAGGATTAGTGCACTGTTGCAGCTTGTTATCTAAGCACAAGTGTGAATGCTCAGCTGGAGACGCTAGATCCTACCCTACCCACCTTGGGGGGCCGGCAGCCTGCGGGCAGCATCTTGGGGTGTGTGGGCTCCCCCTGCTCTCCCAGGCTCCTGGAGGAGGTGTTTACAAATTCAACTAAACTGTTCCTGCAGTGTCAGGGTTTCCCCCGCTCTCAGTAAGAGCCTGGCTGTCAAACAAGATGCCTGTTCCAGGTCGCGTGCAGCTGTTTGCCCACAGCAGCTGCCGTGGATCTCTTCCTCACTACTCTGTGCTGTGACTGTTCCAGCTGCAAAGATCCAAGGTCCTCCTTGCCAGATATTCCCCATCTTTGCCTTGCACAGAGAAAGGTTAATTTGCTGCCCGTGCCTGACTTTCTTAATATGCATGTGAGTCTCTCTTTGTGAGCACCACGCCTTTTGTGAAAGAGGATCTTTGCCTGCCCCGAAGGCACCTCCGATGCACACAGCATGTGCCTGGAGCCCGCTCGAGTTTGCTTAGGTTTCTACTAAGCGAATGCATTCTCTCAGGAAATGTCAAAAAGCATCAATTAATATTTCTCCAGCTCAGGCAGCAGATGTTACACAGATGAGACAAGAGAGCTTAATGTGCCCAGGGCTGTTTTGGCTTTCCAGGGCTGGTTGCAGCATCTTGCTTCCCCATCTTCTCAGTGGTCAGACCGCAGCTGGATTCAGGCTGTGTTTGGGTGCTGGGGCGCTGTAAACAATGAGTAGGGGGCAAGCAGTGGGATGCAGAGGGCATAAATGGTAGCTGCTGGCCTGGGAGTTGCTGGCTGAGTGACTGTGCCTGTGCTCTGGGCATGGCTGTGCCCACGCTGCCCAGCGTGCCACAGCTGCTCTCTCAGGCAGTTTTGTTTCATTGCCCCCAGAGGTGGATAAATCACCCAATGCAATGAAAACAGACCTCTTTGAGCTCACGCGTGCTGCAGCCTGAGAAGGGGAAGCTGCAGTGTCTCAGTTATGGAGGCAGGAGAGCGCTAAGACAGCTTGCCTGGCCTGCCCCACTGGGAACCTGGTTTGGGGTCGCTCTTGGAAATGTGTCCCTGTCTGTGGATGTGCCCATTGTAACAGCACCCCTCTGCTCCTATCCCCCAGGTGATCAAATACACACTGGACCCTGTCTGGAAGCCGTTCACTGTGCCTTTGGTGTCACTGTGTGATGGAGATATGGAGAAGCTGATAAAGGTAGCAGGGAACCCTCCGGCTTGTATTGTGGGGATCAGCCTCTGGGACTGCCTGTTGAACATCTAAACCCCCATGGCTGGCTTATTGAAAAACCCAAAGCAACAAACCTCCAAAACAACAAAAAACACCTTGTTTGGGGTCTCCATCAGGAGAGGTTGGGGACTTCAGCATGTTTCCTTGCAGGAGATAGTTCCTGTGTCTGAGGCTGGTTTGTGCTCCTTCAACCCCAGGTGGTGTGTTACGACTACGACAGTGATGGGGGACATGACTTCATTGGGGAGTTCCAGACCTCAGTGGCCAGGTTGTGTGAAGCCCAGGATGCCTCTCCAGTAAGTGCTGACATGCTTTTGGGGAAGAATGAGGAAGGGGCTCCTCAGGGTTGGTGATGGACTTTGGTACTTACACCTCAGCCTGTGCTGAGAAGAAGTCCAGTCCAAATTCCTTTCTCCTTCCACCCGCACCATGAGTGACCCAGGCTGTGGTTGTAGCTAAAGCATCTGAGCTAGAGAGAGCTAAGGCAGACTTTGCTGAAAATCAGGCTCTGCTGGGATGTCTGAAGCAGCTCCCAGGATTTGGGGGTGCCCTGTGGTTTGGAGGGCCAGAGGGGGAGGTGTGACTTGCTGCTGGGGTGGCATCTGCAGCAGGGGCAGCCTGATCCCCAGGAGTGCAGGTCCTGTGCAACTCCACACCGGTTTTGGGCCAAAGGCGTCCCCATTTTCCCCTGAAGTGCAGGCCAAGACCCTTGGCAGATGCCTCCTGGTTGGAGGTGTGTTGTGAAGGCCCCTGGATAGCAGGGCTTTGCACTGCTGTCTTCACTAGGATTGCAAACCAGGAGATCTTGGCCGAGGCATGGTAGGGTGTAAAACACCATGTGTGGCACACTGAGTTTCCTGTCTGGGGAAACTGAGGCACAAAGGCATGAAAGTGCCCTGTCTAGGACTGCACAAGGTGGTGGTGTCAGAGGCAGGCATTGAGCCCGTTTTTCCTCTGGATTTGCAACCTGTAGCCTGGCAATAAAATCTTCCCTTTCAGCACTGGAGGGAGGGTACCCCCAGGACATGCTGCTGGTGGCATCTGCAGCCGCGTGGCACAGCCCAGCACTGCTCTCACACCAGGGTCTGTCTCGTGTGTTACAGCTCGAGCTAGAGTGCATTAACCCCAAAAAACAAAAGAAGAAAAAGAATTACAAGAACTCTGGGATCATCATTGTCAAGTCCTGCAAAGTGAGTATGTCACTGAGATGTTTCCTTCAGTCCCTGACTAAACTTGGGTCTTCTCGAGCTCCCCCCATCCCTTTCTGCCTCTGCCTCCCTTGTATTTCCAAGGACAGGCCCTGCATAGCCTGAATAATGATGACAATTGCTGAAACACTGTTTTTTTCTTTTTTTCTTTCAGATAACCAGAGATTTCTCCTTCCTGGACTACATCCTGGGAGGCTGCCAGCTGATGTTTACCGTAAGGACTTTTGCTTCTCTTTGCCCGGTGACAGTAACACCTGTGTAATGGGCAGAACTGGGGAGGGAGGTTCTGCGTGAGATTTGGCACCAGCTTGGGGTGACTTCTTATGACAGTGAGGAGCTGCCCGTTTTGCTGTTAAACTGTGTGGGTTTGGGGATTCTGGGGATGCTCAGGTACATCCAGTAGCATGGAGGGAGCTGGCTGGACTTTGGCTGAAGGCCAGAATTTCAAAAAGACCTTCTGACCCTTCACAAAATGTCACCAATTTATCTCTCACTTTCAGGCTTTAACCACCCTTATTTTTTTATGGAAGCTCTCCTTATTCTGAACCCAGATGAGAGGCTTTGGGGTGTTAAAGAGATGGTTTTCTGCATTTTTACTGACATTTCCATCTTCTTTCAAGCTGGACCACAGCTTGTCAGGAGTAAATAAGCAAGAACATGACAATCCTGAATGAAACCACCACAATGCAGAAGTGGGGTTTTCAATCTCTGCAAACTTTCCTGGTGCAGTATCCAGAGAGCTGCAGGCACTCGCAGTTAGTTCAGTTTGTATTTTGTTGTTTTATCTGAAAACATGATGGGGGAAGAGTAGGAGGAGGAGGAAGAGTTGCCATAGGAACAGCAATGATTGGGAGAGCTTTTTGTGTGCTGTTCTGCCTCTGTGTGCTTTGGTCTGGGTGCTGGAGAGTGAATAGAAGAGAAAATCAGTGAATTTATTGGTAGTACAGAGCTCTTGCGTGAATTAGGTTTGAATGCAGAAATCTTCCCCCCCTCTAAAGATCTGCTGGTTATTGGAGGGCTCCTCCTCCTCCCAAGGTAGCTTTTGTCCAAACCATGCGTTTCCAAAGGGTGCAGCACTGCAGAAACACCTGAGCTGGGAAGAGGATGCTGCACACACCCCCTTCAATTGAGAGACGCCACTGGTGTCCTCCCCACCAAGGGAGGGGGTGCGGAGAGAAAGGCTGAAGCCACAGAGAAGAGGGACTTTCAAAAGTCACATGCCCTGTGTTGGAAGCAGACCTGCTGTGTCCCTCTCAGACCCATTGCCCGAGTCCTGCTCTTGATGCCATTGCTTGCACGAGCAGGGGCCCCGCCTGTCTGACTCCACTGAGCCCCCACCCCATGCCTCAGTTTCCCTCTTGCTCTCTGGCCATGGTGGCTTTTAGCTGGATGCAGGGGCATTACAGAGGTGAACCACAGGTTTGGTGAGGCCCTACAGTTGATGAAGAAGCTGAGTCTTCATGGAACCATAGGGTGGTTTGGGTTGGAAGGGACTTTCAAAGATCATCTCGTTCCGCCCCCCTGCCATGGGCAGGGACAACTTCCATTAGACCAGGTTGCCCAGAGCTTCATCCAACCTGGCTTTGAACACTTCCAGGGATGGGCCAGCCACAGTTTTCTGGGCAACCTGTGCCTCACCACCCTCATCGTGCAACATTTCTCCCTTATCTCCAATCCAAACCCACATTCTGCCAGTTTAAAAACATGTTCCCTTGTCCTGCCATGACTGTCTTACCAGCCACCCTGATACAAGGTGGTGGCACGTCCTGGGCTGTGCCCGTCTTCTTGCCCCAGCCAGGCCAAGGTCCCTTCTCAGGCAAACTGCCGTTTGTCCTCCCTCATTACAGATACAGAGCAAAATCTCCCTCAAAATCCCTGAGCTCAATTTAGCCAGTGGAGTTATTTTGGGTTTGCCTCTTCCCAACTCTTCCTTCCCAGTCATATCAAATTGGGTGCCTCAGCATCTCGCCTCTTCTGACCAGATTTATCTGGGTCTGAGATAGGCATTTCTACAAATGCCTTTAAATAGAAAGCCTAATTGAGGAGGGAGAAAAATGAGTGCCTTCCTGACAGAGTCCCCTGAGAGCTCAGCATATATTGGTCCCTGGGGAAGCCTGGTGAAGAGCAGGTCTTCCTGCCTGCAGGGGAAGATCTGCTTGGGGTTGTGATTTTTTTGGTCAAAGACCTTGTGATCCAAATACCCAGATGGCCCTGGCTGCCTTGGTGCCATGGGGCTACTCAGTTCCTGTGCACCTGGGAGATGGGCAGTGAGAGTCCTGAGCTGGAGGTGGTGGTGGCTTGCTCCAGGAGTAGGGGCTGCTTGGGGACACCTTATGTGATGCTCATTGATGAAAAGTGGAGGTATAAGAGTGAATGACTTTGCCTAATGTAGCATTTAATCAGCTTTTTGCAGGGAAGGTGAAGAAATGGATTTTGTTAAACTTTTTCAAAAATCTGAGGTTTGGGGTTTGAGGGAACTGTGTGTGGGCTCACAGCAATGAAGGCTTGGTGGCCAGGTCTCTGGTGGCATTTGCTAACAGAGGATGGGTTTATGCATCTTTCTTGTCCTCCAGGTTGGGATTGACTTCACAGCTTCCAACGGGAACCCCCAAGAACCCTCCTCTTTGCACTACATCAACCCCTTGGGGACAAACGAGTACTTGTCGGCCATCTGGGCTGTCGGCCAGATCATCCAGGACTATGACTCGTAAGCACCTTGCCCTTCTGCCACCACCCCTGTTTTGCAGATGTTTCTCTTGGCTTCCCAAGAGGCTTCTGGGATGCATCTGCATTGATCCAGGGCTAAGTAATACCTTAAGGTGTTATTTACCATAAACATTGGGATGCAGGAGGAGAGGGTTGGGACAGGCTTTCTCCTCTCCCCCCATTGCTTCTGTGGAGAGGAAGGAGTGTTAGCAGAGGTGGAACTTCCTCTGCTGGGGGCAGGTGCCCTCAGCTTGCTCTTGTTTACTGTTTTCTGTGACCCCAGACTGCCTCATTCCTCAGACATCATGAGGAGTGGTGAATACATCAGAAAAATATTATCTCAGTCACTGATAGAGAAAACAAAACAGAAGTCTGTTGCTCTCACTGTGATGGCTTTTGTGACCAAAATGGATTGTTCATTTTTTAAAATCTCCAGGGTTACATGCCTGCAAGAGACGCCTGTGTTTGGGCAAGAGGATGCTCCCGGTCTCTATGGGAAACAGAGCAAAGCTGGACTCTTTTTTTTTCTCTAGAGATCAAATTCAAGGGGGAATATCTATTCTCTCTGTTCAGCTCCCATTTAAAAGCACTATATGTTTTGGGAGAAGCTGTGCAAGCCTGCTTTGTGTGTGTCAGTACACCCATATGTTTTCCTTCTTCTCTTTAGAGACAAGATGTTTCCTGCTCTGGGATTTGGCGCCCAGCTCCCACCAGACTGGAAGGTGAAGTGCTGTGGCCACCTGAGTGTTTGAGATGGGTTTGTCCTGATACTGCCTGGGTAGGAGCAGACCTGCCAGGGCTTGGTCAGGAAAAAGCTGCTGGGGAGAGGGGGAATGGGCAGATGTGGAATCTCAGCCGGTGAGATGTGTCAGTGTGGGTGGGCAACAAGGCAAGGGTGGGGCATAAACAGCCTATTCCTTCATTCTGCACCGGCATGAAAGCAGCAGCTCCTTGGCATTAATGGGCAGAGCCAGGCATTGATTCATTTTCCTGGCAGAAGGCAGGAACAATTCTGGGGCCTCTGGGTGAGTGTGTCAGACAGCAGCTGAGTCTGGAAGGGGGCTGGGAGCAGGGGAGCCTTGATGCGATGTTGCACAGGCAGAGTCTGCAAGGACTGAAGCAGAGGAGCTTTCCCAAAAACCCACCTTGATCTTTGGTTAGGATTAGACTCTGGTCCTGCAAGGGCTGAGCTGTGCATCCTGCTCATGTGGAGGGCAGGGAATGAGGCTGTTCCTTCAGCCTGGCTGGCAGATGGGGAGCATCTTCTCACGGCTGAGACAATGTGCTGGGACACCACCATCATTAATAACTGGCTGGGTCTTTTGGCTGCTCTTCGCTCACGCCCTTCATGTGCATTTTCTTTCTGCTCACTGGTTTTGAGGCGTTCCCAGCTTCAGGCTGGGGTTGAATCTCAGCAAGCCCTTTGTGTTCTGTGGGAGGGGAGCTGTGCTCTGGGGTGAGCACAGCAGGGCATGTAAGTCATGAGCAGCTGGGAACTGGGCTGGGAAGCTCATCACTGCCAGCCCTCGTGGCTGGGGATGTCCTGCCCGCTCTGGCTTTGTGCTCTTCTCTGCTCTCCCAGCAGCCAGAATTTATATGACTGAAGTGGGAGCTCTTGCTGTTTACCAGCCACAGAAGGAGATCCCTCCATGTGCACTTCGGGGCTGATTCATCCTCCTTGGCCTGCAAATGTCTCTGGTCTGTCACATTATCACTTTCATTGGGAAAATCTAGGTAGGCAGCTTCCAAGGTCTGAGAGCCAGCTGCTGCCAGGGATTTATTTCTTGAGGAGAAGAATGGGAATGGCAAATGCAGTAGGGATGGAAAGGGCACAGCAGTTCGGGATCATCATAGAGACCATCCTGTTTTGCTGCCCATGTGTGTGAGTCAGTGCCCACAGGAAGGGCATTGCTGGGTTGGAAACAGCCCTTCTGGCAAGATTGGAGGTGGGTACTGGGTTGAGGATGCTGGCTGGGGGCTCTGCACGTGCCTCCTGCACCTTCCTGTGGGCCTGGAGACGCTCTGTAAAAGCTACCAGAAAAAAACCCCTTGATTTTCCCCAGAACGATCCCCAGATGAGTTTATTCTAAGCCCAAATAAACCCCAGTAGGGAGCAGCTTCTCCCCCGCCAGGTGCTTGGCCCATGCCTACAGGTCACCCATGACCCATCAGTTGTCTCATGTTATCAGTGGGGCCATCCCTGGTGCATCTCCCTGCACCACTCCAGCCTGGGGCTTCATCTCTCCCCAGCTCTCTCTGAGCATCACTGGCTCCACTCGCTCATTCAAGATTTTTTGGCTATCAAGGCTTGTTGGGTAATTCCAAAGCCAAAGCAGCAGCTCTTCATGAAAACCTGTGACGGTGGACAGAGAGCAGGGACCCACAGACCCAAGTAAAGATTGCCAAGAGATACAAGAGGTATAAATGGTGCTTTGTGCTCCCGTTGCCATGGCTCCCCCAACGCTTCTCAGGCGCCCGTCGGAGCGAGGTGTTTTGCACACAAAAGTCGCGTTGGAAATGTCAAAGAACATCTTGCCGTGTAACAGCTCTGTAGAGAGCCTCGAGTGGTTTCCTAGCAGGGAACAGGAGAGGGGAGCAGATGGGTTGTGGTTTCTGGGGGATGAGCAAAGGCAAGGCAGCAGCAGAGAGGGGGATTCTTAATGTCGGAGCCACACCGGTCACCTGGATTTGGGAGACGGGATCAGCCAAAGGAAGCTGGCAGCTTCACCAATGTGCAACCCCATCCTTTTGCCTTTTATTTATATATATACATATATATATATATATATATATATATA